>CM029134.1:16960059-17117559 GCA_016859345.1 Istiophorus platypterus
GAGGAAGCACTGGGAAAAAGCGGAAATGAGGCCAAAATGGCAGGGGTAAAAATACCAGCCTATTTATAGCCCACCTACATTGTCAGCAGAAGTCTCGAAGCTTTTTTGTCTGAGACTCTGCATCACTGATCAAGAGCTGCTGCTGCATCCACTGGCCCAGCTAGCATGTCCGACACCCACACTAACAATTAATAAACAGCTAATAAGGAATGATGAGGAGACACGGGTGAGGATTTCTCCGCAGGATTCCCTCCCTGATTTCGCCTCTCCTCCTCCTCCTCCTCCTCCTCATCCTCCTCCTCATCTTCGCTGCAGCGAGAGTCTGCCAAGGACCTCTGCTGCAGCAGCAGCAGCAGCAGCAGTAGCAGCAGCAGCAGCAGCAGCAACGATCATGAACACAGACTTGTTTGCTCTTCATCAACATCAGGGCCGGTCCATCTCTCTCATCCCAACCTGCCGGAGGAGAGGCCGCGCTCTAGCAGATCACGCAGATTCAAACACGCTACATTTGCTCTGCGTCGGAGCTAATAGGACATGGAGTTCTAAAAAAGGCTGTTTTTTTCTCTCTCTCCTGTGCATGTTCCCTCACAGTTCAGCCTGGGCTCTGTGCATGCTTTTTGTGTGTGTGTGTGTGTGTGTGTGTGTGTGTGTGTGTGTGTGTGTGTGTGTGTGTGTGTGTGTGTGTGTGTGTGTGTGTGTGTGTGTGTGTGTGTGTGTGTGTGTGTGTTTGTGTGTGTGTATGTGTGTATTTGTGTGGACCCCCCCTAGGGCAGCCTGTGCACCTTTATTCCAAATGACCTTGTTTACGGACATAATACAACCAACACGAATTCCCAGACAGAATCTCATTTCGAGGGAGCGACACAGCAGAGAGTGAATGCAGAGAAATCTGTGCAGCCTGTAATTAAACTGACAAATTATTACATCCACATTGTAATGAAGTTAGAAGGTAAATTAAGATGGAGAAGCTCCCTCCATTTTGGATAGAGAGCCCGTGTTGAGCTGAGGAAACACGGCATGCAGGATTGTCTCTCCCTGCTCAGGCACTGTTGCCAAATTTGAAAATAAAATGTCTGCAGTGGCTCAACAAAGAGGCTCCTGTGTGCGCCAAAGTGGGCCATATCAAAGGAGAGGTGTCTCAATTTCAAAATACAGGCACATCCAAACACATACAACACAACAAACCATCCTGCCTGATCAGTAGTTTGAGGGAGAAATGGATAACTTTGAAGGCAATGCTAAGCCTGTATTGATGATATTGACTGAAAAAGGGCTTATTTAAATCCTTCTTTTTCTCCACTCAGCAGCTTTCTCCTCCTGGCCATGCGATGTCATCTGCTGAACTGCAGAGTGGAACGCTCCTTGCCCTGACAAAGGAGGACGTCAGTCTCCATAGCACAAGGATATGTCCTCTCACAAAAGGAGTTACAATGTTCAAAGAGTGGAAGAGAGAGGGAGAGAGAAAGGAGGGTGGTAGAGGGGAGGGAGGAAGGAGAATCCTAATAATTTCTGCATTTTGAATGAAGTCTGACCTTCATGTCTCTCTCTATCTTTCTGGCTCTGCCTCTTTTCTCAATCCTACTCTGTGAATTTTGAGCGACATGCATCAGGAGTCATGCACTGAATATCTATGGTTTTTCCACTCTTTCTGCATAAAAATGAAAAGCTGAGTGGAGTGTGGGCTTTTTCCCTGTTGTCCCTGTTGTGTTTGTGTGTGTGTGTGTGTGTGTGTGTGCGTGCACGCATGTCTTTTCTAGCAGCCTGGGCGGTATCTGTGTTATTGGCTGAGCTTTTTCAGGGGCTGGGTAATTAGATCAGACGGCCTCTCCCCAAGTGTCAAACTGAGCTCTAAAGTGACAGTTGGGAGCGCTGTTGTAATTTTCTGCTCCTCCTGATAATTGAAGACCAGGATTTGGCCGGACTGGGATGCACTAAATATCCAGGGAATAAGAAGTAAACAACACCCTCACCCTTCCTCCTCTGCATGCGCCCCAAAAATAGCACTTGCCCACTCACCAACACCCACCAACGACACAGATCCTGCACACACACACAAACATGCAATGTCTCCTGCAAACTAAACAATACTCTAATATACTGGAGTTCCCCAGGTGCGGCGGTAGCCGATTTCAGTTAGTTCAGCACAAATCCACATTCACCTTTGAGGCCAATAACGTATTTACTTTTTCCACTTACGATGCAAGAATTTAGCGAGGTGACAACACATCTTAAAGCGCGATGTATTTACCACAGTTTGAGACAAACAATCAATGAAACAATGTATAATAATAAATTTGGAACTTGAGTTATCAAGTAATCTCAGAAATTACAAAGTGAATTTGCATTGTTAAAGACAGTTTTTATGTTTTTTTCCTGATTTTTCATCTCTAGTATGGGTAAAGCTCCAAAAAAAATGGATCCTACATTTCCCACAATACAAATGAATAGCATCTTTTTATGTGACCCCTGAAAAAAAATACAATATTTTCAATTGCTCCTAGTTGGCAACAGACTTTTTGCTGAAAAGAAAAAAATTGCAGTATCCAAGCTAAAGCTGAAATAACCTTGATGGCATCACTATGACGTCACTATAATGTCATCAGGGTCACTTTGGAGGTCAAGATCCTCCAGTGCTACAGAAGACATTATGCAGCTAAAAATAGCTGTATAATGAGCAGTAAACTGATTCTGATGTAAAAGCATAGTGTCCCTAGAATGGTTTTCGTAAATGGCCCCTGACAATTTAATTTTAATTTTTTAATTTAATTTTAATACTAAAGCTCAAAAGAGAGCAAATTCTCCTTGACCTTAAGTCAAAGCATCTGTGTGGTGATGATTGTAACATAAACTGACCTGCAGAGGCAGAAAGCAACTAAATATAGTTACTCCAGTATTGTACAATGAGGTACTTTTACCTTAGTTGAGTTCTTCCATTTTATACTACTTCATACATCACTGCAACTCGGGGGAAAATATTGTACTTTTAATTCCACAACACTGCTGTAATTACTTGAGTTACTTTATAGGTTTTACATGTCAAACACATGATCAGCTAATAGAATATGATGCACTGTTGCAGAATAAACTACCGAACTGTAGGCAACGCAGTTGAATTTGGCTCCTCAAGCAACATTAACTTGCTGTTTACATATCAATACATCACAAATAACTAATAAATAATATAACATGATAATGTAACTTTGATATAGGTTATTCTGCAGCAGAATGAGTATAATAGACTGTATTTGTACTTCATTTTATTGCAGAACTTTTACATGTGAAGTCTTCTTGTACTTCCACCACTGCTGATCATTAAACTGACGAAAATGAATTCATAGCCCAGATGATAACGACACAGTCATGCACTTAAGAATGGACTCTGAAAGGACATGTGTGTGTTCACATACATCCTGTTTTCCCATTGAGAACCCTGCATCTCCTCTCCGTTAGCAATGTCCTCCACATCCTCTACAGCCCCGCTGTTGCAACAAGCCTGCCCGTCTCTACAGGTATGTGTCAGTGAGCTCAGAGCACACAGGCATCTGGCCCGGCTGACAGCAGCCTGCGTCTGGACTTGCTAGCATCAAATAAAACCCGGACCAAACCCGCAAACCAAATAATGGAGGTGCCAGGAGGCACCGGTACTGACAAGAACAACGCATCTGAGGTAGCAACCACATCTCTCTGCTGCACGCAGACCCTCAAATTTCAGCGCAAACCTCTCCTAGCCTCCAATGCTTTTTGGCTGTTATGCAAAAATATGTGTTGGGCTTATATAATTGAGTCAGAGCGTTATAAATTACATTTCTCGAGTGTTGAAACAAAATGTAGTGATGAATAATCTGGTGCAGTGCAGATACTTAAATTTTTTAAGCAGTCTTTGCGCAAGAAGGGCATCTCAGTCTAGGGAGAGAATGACTGAATGCTGCAACATCTTGAATTAGCAACAATAATCTCATATTTTAAATGCAGACACTAATCTGAGATCATTAGCACACGCTAACACGCGTGCGCACACACACACACACACACACACACACACACACACACACACATTCACACATGGAGAGAAGAGGCGACAGATCAGAGGAGGCAGCAGTGCAGTGATGGACGGGCTGTGCAAGCCTGTGCAGTCAAATACGCCGAATCAGTACAAATACAGATTCAGTGTTTGTATTGAGCTGCTACATTATTGATTATGAGTTATCAATTATGGATGACAGTCTTCTCAGAGGCAACACAGTCCAACACCACAAAGCGATGTCTTATAGATGGACTGAACCGTCCTGCAGAATCAGACTCAGTTCGGCTGTTTGTACCAACCTGCTTCATTATTGATTACAGCCAATCAATTATTGACACTGATGGTCATCAGGGGATGCGAAAGGCCTAAACATGAAGGAAAATACCTACTATACACAGCTGCTAAAGGATAATTCTGCTTTCTTACACCGTAGATCTTAATTTTCCAGTCTGAATGGGATGTATGTATAGGAATGTATGTATTGCATTTAGGCAGAAATGCAAGAAGAAAATACCCTGTAATTAAATGCTGTGTTGTAAGACTGGTGTTATCTTTACAGATTTGTTCAATTTTAGCTGTCTGAATGGTTTAGATAGTCTTGTAGAGGCAAAACTCTCCAGGACTTCAAAGGAAAGGAGCCCAAATTCAAGAGAAGAAAAAAAAACTACATCCTTTTGTCTTTAATTTGTCTATAATTAATTTCTTTCAAATAAGAGTCTCAAACTTTTTTCTGTTTGCCACTGCCTTTTTAATTAAAGCTACAATATTTTAGCTGTGGAAATCAAACTAACATCAGCATGCAACTAACACCGGCTGCTCCATTCCTCCCACCCTTTCCTCTCCCTGCTTCGTTACGATGGCAGCCCTCCACCTTCGTCCTCTTTGTGTTCGTTGCCTCAGTTAATGCAGGAATCAGAAGCTTGTTAGTCTGTGAGTCGGCCGTGGCGACATCCTCTAGCAGCTAAAACTAGCTTGAAGCCTTGGTAGAGAGGAGCAGGAGACCATAAGCGCGTTTCGTATGGATCGACTGGCCAAGAGCGCCCACCCCTGGACTTCTCTGATTGGTTGGAAGGGTGAAGTTTGCGAAGAAACTTTAGTAGGGAATATATCTTTCAATGAGTTCGGGTCACAGAAGCCATCCACAAAACTTTCGATATTAAGATATGGTTTGGAGTAACTTAAAAAAAAAAAAAAAAGTTTCATCCTGTAGCTTTAAGTTATATTTGGGGTGTTTTGTTTATATCTTACTTTGTACAGCACTGACAGCACTGTAATTTTATTCTCTTGTTTAAATGTTTTGGTCCATTTTAGTTCTTCACTTTTATCTTTTATTTGGTTTCATTCTTATTAAATCCAGTTTTCATGTGCTATTTTATATTGCCTAGTGTTTCTTTTATATCTTGTCCTTTTGTCTTTCTTATATACACTTTGAATTTCTTTCTTGTTTAAATGTGCTACACATATAAGTATGCCGTGCTGTGTATTCCCCTTTTAACTCTTGTTAATCAGAAGTCAGTCAGTCTCTTGTTTCTATGCTCATTTGACTGCCTGGGCTTCTTACCCCATCAGGATTTTTATTTTATTTTTTTTTAGCAGTGTTTCTTTGTTTATAGATCTGAGCTGCTGCTTGGTGAACCAAGATGTAATAAAATGTAATTATCCTTCAGTCAGATATGATGCACCACAATCACATTACTCCATTATGCTTCTTGATCAATTTATTAATTATGACACAAGAGGAAGGGCACATGTAAGAGGCTTACCTGAGTCCATAAAGCACTGTGCCATCGGGGTGGAGACGGATCATCCTGTTCTTGACTGTGACACCGTGAACGAAAGACTTCTTGTCGTTGAGAAAGTAGGTGTCTGGGACCCACAGCTGATCCGCCACTCTGTTATCCAGAGTCAGGTTGTAGGCGATCTCAGAGTAGGACAGACGCTTGTCCCGCCATGCTTGCTGGAAGTACATAGTCAAGGTGTAGTCCTGGAGGACAGAGAGAGGGGAGGGCATTTAGTCATGCTAGTGCAGGACTTCAAAGACAAACTCATATTAAGGATCAGTAATGCCAGTGTTAATCGGGCCTTAGAGCTCTAAACCAACTCTTTCTTATAAAATCTACTGACTACATTTGTCAGGTGGGACCCTGAGCAGAGGAATAAGTTTTGTGTCCACTATCAACTCAGATGGGAAACGAATCAAGCTACAACAGCATTTCCTTCTGTGCTAACATCTGAACATGACTCCGTAGATATGTCACATTACGCTGTATGGACTATGCATAGTGAGAAGGTCAGCCAAAAGGTCGCTGGTGGTCTGAAAGGCCATGGCCTGTACTAGGGGCCATGACGACAAGGGTTGGAGAGTTAATATTCAACTATCCTCACTTAATTTTAAGACCATCACCAGAGGGTAAATTTCTCAACTGGCTGACTGTTGTCAAAAGCTAAAAATATCTGCTTCCACTAGAACAAGCGAAGGCACTTTCTGCTTTATAGAGACAATACTGCCTCTGCTGCAAAGAGCAAGTGGATCTCTGCACCTGGGGCTTCCTCGCAGTTTTTGTTTGGTTTTTGTTTTTGTTTTTCCGGTTTCGCCTCTAATTTTCTCTGTAACCACAAGTACAGAGATTTAGGAGAATTTTTCCTGATTTAACCTCAGCGGTGAAAAAAAAATTGTTTATAATGTGCAATTTGTTTTTACACATGCTCAGAGATGTAGCTGTAAACTCTCCAAGCTTCTCTCTCTCTCTCTGTCTCTTTTCTCTGCTTCTCACTCTTAAAAAAAGACTCACACCCACACAGCCACAGTAAGACACAGCACTGCAGATGGATCTGCTCTGTTGCACTGTATTGCAACGCAATTGATGGGTGGGAAAACATATTAGAAAAAAACGAAATGAAACAAGGCCCTTGAGCTTTTAGTCCAGGCAGCCGTCGTCATTATTAATCACAGTTTTTTTTTCTATCGTCCCATATCACGCATACGGGGTGACGCTGCTAAGCATTTGCCACTCCCACTCTTTAACTCTTATCATTCGTTGCATGCAGTATGCTCGACAAAAACACTACGTGAAAAAGGGCATCTAAAAATACATGAGCTACTGCCATGTTGATTTTTTTTAAGGGGTGAAAAGTCAAGCGAGGACGGTCGCGTCCTTATCCTGTTTTACAAGAGTTCCCACTGAACCCTCCTCTCGCACTCACTCCCTCTCTGTCTCATTATCAGCCTGTCGATCAGATATCTCTATCACCTTTGGGATCGTTAGCTGCAGCATGCAGGTTCGGAGTAAATCACCCACTGAGGCTGCATCTCCTGCAATATTTCCCTGTCTCTAGCAACCATCCTTTGCCATAGTGATGAAGGAACTCAGAAACACGAGGAGCTAGAGCAATCTGAGACGATGATACAGTGACTCTCTCTGCCTAACTGAGAAAACTGAGGGAAATTATAGTAACCGGGGCCCTGTGGTAACAATCTGAGCAACATTATTGTTTTTAAGATGAATTTATTCATCAGTCTCTAAGCAACAGTCTTTTTGTGTTCTTCTTCTTGCTCAACACTGTTTCTGATTCAAACTGGAGTGAAACATCCTTTGACATTTTGGGGGATCCTGTCAGAGTCCGGTAGCGCGGTATGTCTCTCTCTCTCACACACACACACACACACACACACACGCACACACACACACACACAAAACAAACAATTGAAAACACAAAGATATTTTATTAATATTAATATAAAACATAGAAAGCAGCAAATCCTCACATTTGAGACGCAGAAACCGGAAACATATCCTACTTGAGAAATTATTTATATACCTGATTAATTATCAGAACGATATGGTGATTAATTACCTTTCGACTGACATATCAGTTTCCTGACAAATGATTTCCATGCCAATTGAATTTTAAGTTGTAGCCTGTGTCTCTCCTCATTCACTACCTCCGGATTTTACAGACACTCATTAGATGTTGAAAAATAATGAATCAGTGTCATTGGTGTTGTTTCACACAACTGCAGCAAATCATTTTTGCGTCTGTAAAATGCAGCACCACGCATTCTGGGATTACTGGCAGAAATTTGTGTGCATGCCGTGGATACTACCTTTTTTCATACCTCGTTGTGGGAATTTTTGAGGACACAAATAGTGATGATATTTCACATTTTGATACTGAAATAAGATAGTGGAGATTCACAGCAGGCACTTTGATTTCTCACGGCAGGAAAAGCACAGGTGTTATCAATAACCTTAGCAATGACTCTGTTCTATTCAGGTGTCCCAGAGAGGCCGAACACACAACACCAGGACCCTGAAACTGAAGGAGCCAAAAAGGAGCCAACATAAATTTTATGATTTACACCTGTGCTCTCTGTGAAAGAGTTCTACTGAACGCAAAACATTACGAAATGTGCCTTTTTTTCTGTGAACTGAGCTTGGATTTAGGGCGGCTACTTTCATTCCTGTGCGTGCGTGTTCGTGTGTGCGGTGCCTCGCCACCGTGTACGTTTTGGGGGTTTAAGAGTATAGAGGGACACAGAGAACACCTGGGCCTCCACACTGCCTCCTGGCTGTGCCGTGAAATGGCAGCGTAATTACAGCCTCACAGATGGTGCTGTTTACCTTCGCTCGGACATCACTTGAGCTCAGAGAGGGACACAAAACACAGCTGCCTCCTCCCATCTCTCTCTGTACAGTCAAGGTTGCTGTTCAAAGAAGCCCGAACGTGCACCGTAGAGTACTTTGCTTTGTGACCGGGAAACGGTGTTGCACTGTTCTGGTGTTCTACAGAGACGTTAGGCAGGAGAAAGTTGTTTTCATGAAAGCAAATCAAATCCTGCATCTGCATGTTTTTATGTTTATATTTATGTTTTGAACTGTGAATAAAAAGATACTTCCAAAAATTTCAACTATATATGTTGCAAATCTAGCAAAACTCTGCAAAAAGTCTGCCCCCCCCCCCAGAAAAACTGCAAATAACTGAGAGAGACACAGCGTCCTGTGCTGGAGTGTCAGTCTCTAAAGCGACCTTCACTCTCCTTGTCAGCACCTCTCAGAAACTCCATTAACATCACACAGAGGGCGTAGTGAACATCAGTGAGGGAGACATCTTGTGGAGAGCACCAACATTAAAAAAAAAAAAAAAAAAAAAAAAAGAAAATGCATGACAGCACTGAATATACAAACGCGATGAAGATACAAACAAGGCCCGGCTAACTTATAAAACATCAAGGCTGTTTGCACAGTGACAGTGCCTCACTACAGAGCTGTTTCTTTACAAACCCCCATTAAGAATCTGACAGAGTGACAAGGAGTACATTTGTGTTTCCCTGAGAAATCTGACAGGCTACGGCTGTTACAAGACCTCCATTACAACTACATCAGCTGTCACAAGCGACATGGGAGGGGGCTGCCAATAGACGAGTTTAACACAATACATACTGCTCCATGTGTAGATTCAGATTTGAAGAAACAGACGACGTTGAAGCCTTCGCTTCTCCTCCATAATGAAACCATCTTGCCAGATGTATTTATATGAGGTAGACTGTCATGCTCGAGAAAGGCAAGACAGTCGCTCTCCTTTTCATTTTATGTACGTTTTAATTTTCTCTGCCTGATTAACGAAGCAGCATATTCTCATTTTTTTCTTCTGCTTTTAATACTAATGTTGTCTTTGGGGTCTCGGAGACCCTTCGCCGCACTCAAAAAACACACCTCACTTTGTTTTGTTAGTTTGACACCTTATGCCTTTCCCTAAATGCATCAGAAATGCCTGTAAACATGATTCTGAACTGATGACATGTACTTTTTACACACCACTACACGTCCCAAAGCCCAAATGAGTCCATTTGGATTTCTGTAATTGGGGCTTTATTACAGTTAGTTTATAAGAGGTCCTACAGGAGGTTCAGTCTCTCTGGAATTCAACTGACCCCAAACATTGTTTGTGAGTTACTTTTTTGGCAAAGAAATTAATTCATATCTTAATCTTTTCATATAAACAAAGCAAATCCTACCAGACATGTTTTTTTTATTGTTTTCTTGAGAAATTCTGTCAAAATATCTGAATAACTAGCATTGTTATTAATATATATATATATATATATATATATATATATATGAAAATGAAATAATTACTTCTGTTTTGACTTGGTATATTTTCACCTTTCATCCAATTTTGCAAAGGGAAGGGTTGGCTACTACTTTTCGTGATTTGAGGTTTTAATAAGGTCAATAGAGAATGAGAAGGTAAAGCCACCTTCAGCAAAACATAAGGATTAAAAACATATTCTAGCCAGGAACTGCTGGTGTGTCAGTTGCTATGTGCGCCTTTCTCTTCTTCTCTGCAGCCTTGCAGGGCCGGGCAGACGTCCACCATATTGCTAACCCTTTCATCTGCCATGTGCTGCTGCAGAGCACTCTGGTAGGAGCAGGGAAGAATCTGCTCATAAAAACAACGTATACTGTGCCACAAGGAGACAATTCAACATTTGGGGCGATAACAAGCTTGTCTGCAGACATCACAGGCCTCTTGTCCTCTTGTTCCCCGTCCACGAGCTAGAGGAGACGCCATAGCACATCAACTGGTCAAGCTGAATTTATTCATTTGTTGTGCTCTCTGTGTCTGGTTAAGTACAGGCTTCAAATTAAATATTAGGAGGTCAAGGGGGGTGTTGCTGGCCATACACATCCTGGGGAGAGTCAAAATATAGATGCTTTTATGACTCTCTTTCCGATGGATGATTTTTCAGCTACTTAGCTTTCATTGAGAAAGTGCCTGACTGGATCATTAAGGGAGCCATCATAACATTAAAGGTTTAATGGATCTGGCTAACTTACTCCGTTTTAAGAGATACAGCTTTTTTGTTCCCCTACTAGCCATAATTACTGAACATTACCAACAATTTAAACTTGGCGTAACTTTACTCTTGCAGCTGGGACGCTGCAAGGGTCAGTGCTGTTAGTTAAAGCAAACAAAAAACCAGCCAAGTAAAAATAGGAATACTGGTTCAATATTCAAAAATTGCTTGATCGAGTTTGATAAGGTGTATTAGAAGAAATGCTTGTGATTTACAAATGTGTCAAGTAATCAATTGATTTAACAAAATTATACATACCCATACATTATAAACTTTTGGCCCTTCTTACCATGAGCGCTGATACATTGTTTGTATTAAAAATCTTTCTTTACCAAATTTTTCTTTCGGATATGGTTTAATTATATTTCTAAAGCTCATATTCTGTCAGTGAAAATGTTTATCTACAAATTAACCCAGTCTCCATGGACCAAACATTAAGCAGAGAACGCAGCATGCATGTAAGAAAGCTGCGGGATTAAGTGTTGTTCTTGTGCTGTAATTATGCTGCCGACTATATTAATCTGTTACTCTGTGTGTCCACTCAGCATAACTAATGACATTGTTCTGGACAATCTGCATTCTTGTTCTTAAGCTTTTTGGAGAGCTCAGCAGAGCAAACAGAGCAGGAAGAATCAAAGCAGCACCGCATGAACAAAGACACAAACTCTTACTTGTATTTAAATTTTATGAATGTGTGAATATATATATGTATTGAAATGTGCAAAGTTGTAGTTTTTATTAAGATTCGATTAAGATTTTTGTAGCAACCTTTTTGAGCATTGTTGATTTGATGAATCATTGTAGGCATTTTTCACTAAAAATAATCAATAAATTGTATTTAATCATTTATTTTAGAAAAATAATTTGTGAGTTGAAGCCCTATTTAAGATACTGCAATCAATAATATCTTACCCAATTCCTAGTAACGTCAACATTTTTTTTACAGAGGTAAAATATCAACAAACAAGTGAAACCATAGTTAAAACAAACAAACAAAAAAATCTGTGAAATTTAGAGACTGAACAACCTTATATAACCTTAATAAATGTTAAAAACCTTGAAAAAGTCCCTGGAAAAAGAGGCCTTGTTTGCTTTTCCTTGACTTCCCCGGATCCACCAAAAAAGGCTGTGTTGTCATGGCAACACTGAGTAAAAATAACACAAGCTTATTTTCCACAAGCTGAAAATAAAATGGAACAGGATCAGTTTGGACAAACAAGATCAAAATGGTTGCTAATTCACAGACACAAGAAGCTGCAGCCCTCTCTCACACACGGATGTAGTGTGACGCCGAGGCCTGCGTCGCATTCCCTCTGGTCATCGGCTCCCGTTATCTGACGGCCAGATCCCCTACTCATGTAAAGAAACCAGTGCTTGTCAAGATAATGATCGTAATAAAGGGAAACGCTCACGCCCCACTAATTCCTCCATCCCAGAAGCCACCACAGCTGGTTTGTTTAAATCTTTTAATTCACAGCCAGCTAATTAACATTCAGAGAACAGTATTATAGTACAGGCAGTGCCTCTTAATAACCACCATCCTCAGGTATTTTACATGTAATTAACGAGTGGGACGAAGGGAAAGACGAGGAGGGAAAATGCTCATTTACCTCCCTCCTCATTGCAGCCTAAGAATGCATGCTGTGGTTGTACTCAACATATGGAAGGCATGCTGAAGACGCTATTATGCAGCACCGATGCGTTGCTGAGAAAAACAGACTTGACTTGTACTTAATCAGCTGCACTGGCTCTGTGTGCAGAACACTTTTCTAATGCGCCGTAACCAGGGTTCGGTTCCTGGATCTGTGATTTCAGCAAAAACAAACAGCATTATGCAAATGCAATTTCAGCTGCTAAGTGAGGAAGATGAGTGATGGAGCGAGATGCCAGAGCTGAGCAGACAGAGATAAACCGGGGGATGGGGGCTCTCGGCCATGATATCATATCTGTGCCATATTTTGCACTAACCCCAGTGAGTCAGCAGAGCCCACCCAGCGAGGATGTGTGGTCACACCTCGGACTCGGAGGACACTTCCCTCTCAAAATAGCACATTTGTAATGTCATGCAGGCGAGGGGCTGCTGCAACGGTGCTGACTGACCTGTGCGTTTTTATTGCCCGACAACATGGCTGACCTTTGAGCCTCAACAGGCCATCATTGTGGATCACACAAGAATGCACAAAAAGAAAAAAGCTTCCACAGTGTCACGTACACATGTGAACGGGCCTCCTCCATGTGCACGTTACATAGAGACAGAAGCAAAATCATCAACAAATCCTGTTACGTACTCGAAAACCATCATGCCCTTCATGTCAGCATGGCAGAAAAATGCCACAATGGCTTCAATCAGCCCCGACCAAAATGCAGAGTTCATTCTCCACCAGAGGCATTTTTATCTTTAATTAGAGGAGCAAGCAGCTGTCTACAACCCAAACCTGCTCACTGCTGTGATGGCAGACCTGCACACAAAGACGGATCTCAAGTCCAGTCATATGTTCATGTCTAACAGCAAATTCCTCCATTTTCCTTCAGGTTCATATTCTCTCGATGCCAAAGTCAGTGATCATTTGGAACCTCACGTAACTGGAAAGGATTTGGTTGCTGTTATCATATCATTGCTTTTCTTTAGAGGAAGTTCAGATTATTTTGATTTTACTTTATATTTACAGGGTTTTATTTAACATTTTTTTCTTGATTAATACTCTGAGATCGCAACATTTTAACAAATATACCCAAATAAATAAAGCTTTTGAATATAACTACTATCCTTGTTCTGACCTAGACTGCCCCGAGAATGATGTCTTTCAGTTCTGTCATATTAGAGAGCACCCTTAAGGTTCCCTTGGCTCATGACATGCTACTGAAACTGACTCAGCACTTAGTCTCATCGTTCTTCTTTTTAATTCTGATAAATTGTTCAAGGTTTTTTTTTTTGAGAAAAATGGTAAAAACCACTAGTATTTTCTGATTTTTTAAAAAATCTTCTATGTTACTAAGCTGAATATCTTCGGTTTTTGTACTGTTAGTTGGACCAAACAGGACATTTGAAGACGCCATTAAAGGAATTATAGAAACTTTTCTTGGGCAATTTTTTTTAACTTTATGACATGGTACAGGCCTAAAGATATAATAGATAAATGGAAAAAATAATCTAGGTCCAGATCTGGACCGGAGGGTCATGACATATGCTTTGGGGCCCTGTTTTCATATGCTGTGCAGCCAAATTTCACAAATAACATAATCCCACGGATAGTTTTAATGTGTCATGGAGATTCTAAAGTTTCCAAAGTAACTTTAGCCTCTTTGGAAGTATTTGTGGCACGAATAATTGTGGTACAAATATCTGAGGCTGGTGTTTGAGGAAAATCTGTATGAAATGTTCCACAATGTTTGTTGGAATTGTGCAGCCACAAAAAAAGAGTTATGGCTTTGAAGAAATTCCTCCCAGATCTGTTGGTAACAGAGGGGTCTGCAGAAACTTTTCATTGGCTTCCACCAGGATATAGATATCATCAGAGGAGACGGTGAAACTGATTGCAGTAACCTTCACCTCTCTCCCACCCTTGCTCTTCACCAGCTTCATCCTTGCCTCTCACGGTGTTGTTTTTCCCTCTCAGCACTTTCATCTTAAAAGCGACTGCCCCTGATGAGGCAGATCAAAGCAGCCCCGCACTGCGCACAGGTCACCAACTCCATCCTGCCGATCGCGGTGCACGGTGATATTATTGATTTCTCTGAGATCAATCTCGTCTGTTGTTGTTATGCTCTATCATATCAAAGAGAGCTGGACATGAAGAAGAAAAAAAGGGGGAGGAGGAGATTCCGACCTGTTATGTAAGTAGCTACGAGGATTTTTCACAAGGTAACGACAACTTGTGGAAAACAAGTCCACTGAGGTCTTGGATGTTTTTCTTTTTTTTTTTACTTTTCATTTAAGTTTGTCCCTTGTGTCAGAGGGATGCCTGTGCAGATCTGGCATGGAGAGCTTTTCCGAGAAATGAGCGAGATGAATGCTCTCTCATAGCCACGGGGAGTTGCATGACGTCAGTCGCCATTCACTGTTTGTGCACAGTTTTGTGTTTTGTTGCACACACACGGATGTATGAAGCAGTGTTTTTTTCCAGATGAATGCTTGCATGGATGCCTAGTTCTTAAGTAAGATAACCCTTTGGAGCAAGGCAGAGGTGGATTACATGGCTGCTGAGCCCAGAGTCACAGTCAGGGATCCAGTCAAAGTGGTGGGAGGGAAGGATGGAGGAGGGAGAGAGAGGTAGGATGAGAGAATAAGAGAAAGAGAGAGAGAGAGAGAGAGAGAGAAAGAGAGGCAAAGGCAAGTGAGGGGTTTCTATTTCAAATCTCCCCGGACCCCCAAGGCACTTCCGTTCTGTCTGCATCCTCCACCAAAATAAATAATTTCCATCAGAGGAGATGCTCTGACCATTCGGTGCTTTTCCTCTTTCAAAACAAACTCACATAAGCTGCTGCATTCATCTGCTAAAATCGTATCCGGTGCAGTTTAAAATGACCACCAGACACACAGATCTGACAGGCTGCCAAAATCAAAATCTGACATGCAAAATTAACTACACATCAACTTTTAAAAAACGGCTCAATTAATATTACAAAAAAACACATCTCCTTCCTAGTGGCAAACTTGTTTTTCATGCTCTTATGTAACATCTCTATTATGTTGCTCCTTGGAGAGGCTGCTTTGTAAATGATCTTTTCTCACACTCGGAATTCTCTGCAAAGGCTGCCCTTCATGTCTTTTTTTTTTTTTTCTGAATGCATCCACAATCCCCTGAGCAAAAAAAAAAAAACAAAAAAAAACCAAACTGCAAATAGAGTGTGTTTAATGCAGCAGGGCTACAGCGAATGCACCACTGAGGTAGTTAAAACTGCCGTCAGCCTCATGTCTGCCTGTCACGCGGATCAATAGGTGGTGCTCTTGCTTGGGCTGCTGAACTTTTTTCCCCCCCGTCCTCTCCAAGTCGCACATGACGTTCATCTTCTGATCACTGGAGATATTTTATCCCTTCTTTTTTTTTTTCTTCTTTTTTTTGCAGTCCTGTCCGACCGGACATTTATTATTAACAAATCGTTTACGTCACCTGACAAGCAGCGGGGAGACCGTTTGCGTAGACGGCGCTGATGTGATTGGTCGCTGGGTTAAAAAGGCGTTTGGGGGAGAAGAGCGAGTTTTTGTTGTTTTGTAGGTAAATGCGTGGGGTATCTTTAATTTTTTAATTTTTTTTTTTGGGGGGGGTCAACACATTTACACCACCGAAGCTTGACAGCGTGAAGCGGGCACGCACTGGCGCGCGCGCGCCCGCCGGAGCGCGCGGCTCCCCGAGCGCACGGCCGGGGCTGTGCGTCCGAGTGCGCCAGTGAGTGTGTGTTTTGAATTCAAATGCAGCAACACACCAGAGCTGCAAATGCGGGAGACTGAGCGGAGGACGGAGGATGATGTGTTTGGGGAACGGAATCCTTCTATTATTGTTATTATTATCATTATTACCACCACCCCCGTCCCCCCCCGTGTATAATGTATTCACAAGATGCCTCAAACCTGGCTCAGGTTATTCCGGCTCTCTCTCACACATACGCACACACTGCCCCGCGATAAGTAGCCCGCTTCTGCTGTATTCCAGCCGTGCCAGGCACGATTGGCAACATTAAGCGGGGGGATAATAATCATGAAGATGCACCTACCATGTTGACTTCGGAGACCATGTCTATGCTCGCTATGTCTATATTCATCCCCACAGCCACCGGCGCACCTGTGAAGGAAAGGAGCCATTAATACAACAGACATGAATTATTCTCTCATCATGTAAATTTAACAAATTCGTGACGCGCACACAGGTTCCTCTCGGCTCCCTCCACCTACAGGAGACTTGTGCATCATCAGCCGAAGGAAAAAAAAAAGAAACCTTCATGTTTAACACGCATGATGAGCTAAAATGCTGCCAATTATATCTTTTTAGTGGAATAATCAAACATTGATTAGCGCGATCGATCACGTTAAAAGCCTGTCTTATCTCCCCATCAAATGAAATATGCACATCATTCCTCATAGCCCTAATTGGAAAAGGCCTATTTGGCTTTGAAGGGATGATTATGTAAATTAAAGCAGATTTTGCGATTCTTTAAACATGTATTGCACGTCAGGAGGGCGTGAAAAACATGACATTCCGTTTTCAATTTGCTCGTTACCTCCGAAATCTGGCCTCAACCGAATGTCGTATCCTTTCATCAGTCTGTCCACTGTTTCTTTTACCAGAGGCATATTGCTCGGATCTTTGATATCCTTGACGCTGGGGAGAAAAAGAGGTGGTGTAATGCAAAAATAGCTTATTAATATCACACGCCAGGCACGCTTTAACAGAGGCTACTGGATACAGGGGGTAGAAAAACAAGAATGCACACGCTTACCTTTGAGCCCAGACAAAAGTCACTAGTAAGGAAAAAGTCAAAATCCCAAAGTGGTTTTTCCTGATCCTCCCCATCGCAACAGTTTTTGAGGTGATCTCGGGATGCGAGTGAGGAGAGCGCACATCCAACTTACTCCAGACAGTGCAGAGGAGCCAATGAAGGGGCGCATGCGTGCAGCCAGCCCAAGATCAAAGAGTGGAGACTGATGATGGTGGATGAGCAGTTTCCATTGCAGAGAAAAATATTAAAGGGACAAGTGGATGTGCGTAATGAAGAGACAAGCATTCATGCCAAGAGTGAAAATAACAACAAGGCTGTTCATTTTAGGCTTGTTTTTATTGTTATATATGTTTATCACATGGCAGATAAGTTTCTCTACAACCTGACAAGGTCAAACAACTGGATGTAACTTGGGGTTTAAAATGGTCGGTCTGTCAAGTTAAGAGCAAGTTTAATCCTTGTGTTATCACCTTATTAGACATGATGAGTGGCTAAAAAAGGGAGAAACACTCCATCCATCGGGGATAGACACTATATATACGAACATCTGTGCCCAACAATCACACAACATCCGTTAAAAAAATAGGAAATTAATGTCAGCAACACCCAGGGGTGTTATATCCCCCTCTTCCCTGCAGTGTTTCCAGAGGACCTGCAGAAGATCTGAAAATGCAAAAAAGGAGCATCAGAGCGCCACAGCAGAAAGGTGGGACGGAAAACACAATCCCACAATTCATTTTCTCAGGTTTGAGCACATTTCTGAAGCAGTGAGGAGGGATGCAAGCCTCCTCTAAATTGCTTTTGATCTTGTTGTAGTGGGAGCTGTGCTGCTGTAGAGGGCAGGCTTCTGAGAGCATTGGTTCACTGTTGCATCACCAGCAGTTACAGCCATCAGAGATTATATCATCCACTTCTATTTGATCTGTTTCTTGGTTTGTGTGTGTGTGTGTGTCTGAGTGTCATGCATACTGTATGTGTGTGGTGTCTGTCTCGGTCCAGGGGCCCGAGAAGTTGTTGTGTGTACACGGTGGGTTTTGAGTGATTGAGGCCTGTGAGGGGGCAGCTCTTCAGCTACTGATCACTACACAAGTCGGCAATGGTCACAGCCTGTGAAATGAATAGATGTGCTGCAGGAGAATAAACGAGTTTCTGATTAATTTCCTCCGTCAGGTGAGAGCAGAGTCAATGCTTAGAGCTTTCTCCGAGAGGGAGAAGGGAAGGAACTGAGGTGAGGCTGGCTGGATGCTGAAGGTTTCTCCAGCTGCACATGCCCTTTTCCAGGTCCTCTTAGTTGTTGAGATCCATGTCCCTGTAGGAGCAGAATACAGCAGAGCACCAACATTTGAGAGAAGCATACATAAACCTCTGTTTCCACATTCAGAGTCGCTCTATCTGCAGTATACTGCACAGCCCAAACTGCTACTGTGCTCCCTGTCCTCTCAGCGCCTTCTTCAAAAGTACCAAGCTAAGAGACGTGGTGAAAATATATAAAAGGCATAGATGTGATCCAGCTGTTCTCATGCTCTCCATCTTGTCTCTCTCATTATTCAGCAGAACGTTATAAACAAAACAACCATAAAAATTCTCTGACAGGAACATGAGAAGCATGATGAGCAGATTTGCACTCCCTGGTGTTACATAACAGACCGCCCCCCCCCGTCTATCTTTTTTGCACTGTATCTCTCTCTTTCTTTTTGTGGACATGGAGCTTTGTGTTCTATAAGTGGCTCACTTATAAGTGGGAAAGTGAACAGTCGCTTTTTCACATGGTTAATGTACAAAGTAAGCTCTGGTTTGTTTCGCCTGTGAGACCAACTCCCCATGGAGAAACAGTGTTGTCGTTAAAATGGCTGGGGTTTTGCCAGCCCTCAGGTAAACCTCATATAAAAGAAGAGAGAGGTTTTCCTTCTCAAATTAACTGTGCGCTCAGCCCCTTTTGTATTGTAAATCTATGATGTTATAAAAGCCACAGCACTGGCGTCAATGCAGCAACAATGCCACCTAACATCATTTTCCTCTTTCTTTTTTTCTCCCACAACTCCTGGGGCTGTTTCAGCATTAGAAATTATTGATGTTTTTACTACCAGATAAAAGTCTGATAAAAACTGTGGGTAGTTATTGTTCCACTGAAGCTATCATAATTAGAGAAGAGTGAGACAGGTTTGTGGCTCTTTGAGATACAAAGTAAGTGTGTATAAACATCCTTCACTAACAAAAATTAAGTGTTTTTGCTGTTACTTTTTCAGAGTTTTCTCTGGTTTTGCTTTTTACATGTAAAATATCTAAATTTAAATATTATTCAAGCGAAACAAACCCAAGGGGAAAAAAATCCAGGTACAACTTGTACAAACATTTTTACCGTATTCAAGGTCACAAGCCCAAAACATTGGGACTAAATTGTTTCGATCTCCATTACCTACAGTGGAAGAACAGTTAAAAAATTTAGTTAATGTTAGTTTTTTGGGTTTTTTTTGTTTTTTCCATGTGTTATTCCGTTTCTCAGTACTTTGCAATTTTCTTAGCCTGTCCGTAGTACTCAGCTCCGAGCCCGTTTTTCGAATTTAAATTCATAAATCTTCAAAAATGGGTCAGTGGAGTCTAAGTAATTTCCAAAAACAACTGCGCACTACAGCCTGGCACCAGCAAACATTACTCAAACAGGAGTAAATAATACATTTGTTGGGGACTATTTTCAGCCCTGGATTAAAACACATTTGGTGATCTAGTATATTGGTAGCGGGGTGGTGTATGTGGGAACCACTCAAAATAAACTACAGTGCACATGTTCATCACAATGAGAGAACATGTCACCCAGTGCAGCTCATAGTGGCTCCTAAATGGAGCTTAATGGAGCTTCATGGTACAGAGGAATAAACTGTCAGGCTTTAGATACAAAAAAACTACCAGTAAGAAGGATCAGGTCGTTGTTGCTTTAGACTTTCCATGGGATTTGTTGTCAATAAGAAAATAATTGCATCGCCAGCCTTCTCCATTAAATGTCTGGACTTCTGAACGGTGTCTTTACTCTTGTAGATAAACAAGCCCCCATACAGATGTACAAAGATAACCGAATGTGGCCGTTGTACCTGGGCCTCTCCATGGTGTCCTTGGCCAGGTAGATGTACCAGTAGATGAGGTTGAAGAGGGCAAAGGCGAGGGGGAAAAGGACGCGGGCGTACGTGTCAATGGGGCTCGTCCCGGCCAGCTGTGGGATCTGAGGAAAGGCTGAGCCCTGCTGGAGGAAGATCGGCAGTGGCGGAACATCTCCTGGCTCACTGCGGCACACTGAGTGGTTTCTCCTCTTCAGGCCTTCCTGAGGGCTGCTGTCCGACTGGTGGGAGGGGGGTGGGGTGATTTGGAGGGAAAGCAGGATGGGATGAGACGGGGTTGGTGTGATTTTGTGGTGCACAGTGAAAGGAAAAAAAGGGGAAGGAGAAATGTTAAAATAAAATAACAGTGGCTTTCTGCCCTGCCGGTACATACTATATATACTAATTAAAACACGCTGGAGTCATGTACACAATGCTGCAACTAATTTTTGTTCCCACAGGAACTGTCTCTCAATGGCATACCAACATCCTTATAGATCACAGCAGGTAGTTTGCCTGATGCCCATAGGATGGTTTGGAGATTATGCAGGGAAGAGGGCTGGAGTTACTCTCTGTTCTCACACTGAGGCTATTTTTAAAGCATCTAACCATGAGCCCTATACATGAGACAGATCCCAGGAGGACGCTGTGGTGGCTTACTGTATTAGCATAAAGCATATAGCTGGAGATGAGAACACTACAACAGCACATATTACTATTTAATGTGCGGTGTGTCCTGAATGGCAAGAATGGAAAAGGCAGGGTGACTACTTGGAAATGCATAGAAAGAGAGTTCCTATCTGCGGCTTGATTTCTCTTTCTCTGCATCGGAGTCTGGAGCTGCTGGCTTAGTGTTCATTATCAGCATCACTGCATCAAACACTCTACAACACTGCAGAGACTCTCTATCTCTATTTACCATTATACATTATTCACCATCCATCAGCTATACCAATGGACACCGGAGTGCGGACAGGTCACCAGTCTATCAAAGGGCCAACATATAGAGACCAACAAACGCTGAACACCTGCATGGCTTTGGGCAGTGGCAGGAATCCTGTATACCCGCGGCTTCCTCAGCGGGAGACGCCAACTGTGGCCTACTCCTAAAGTTAGCACTGTCGCTAACTAGTGGTTAGCGGCAGTGCTAAGCCAGTGCAGGAACCCATTACTGTCTTTTTTTAGATCACTGACTTCTGTACCTTTGTGTTTCTGCAGACAAACAAGCTTTCATAGAAAGACATGGAGGAATGTATAGGAGACCAACTTCTCACTTAAACTCAGCCATTAAAACTCTATTACTTCTGATTCTGATTCTACAAAAACTGATATATAGAAGAGAGAGATTTGCTGAGATGTTTGTTGAGTGATCAAGCGATCTCCATGTTTTACTGATGACAACGATTGAAAATTTGTACTTCATCGTGGACACAAAGCTAGCTGCTCACCGAAACTGTGTCGTCATCATCGCTGCCAGTAGCCAACATCTCAAGCCTGTCTTGTCTGGCTTTTTGTTCCTTTAGACGATGGGCCTGGAGGGTGGCAAAGTAGTTTACTGCTGCAAACTCGATGAGGGCCGACGCCACAAAGGCAAAACACACGGCGATGAACCAATCCATGGCGGTAGCATAGGCCACTTTGGGGAGCGACTGACGGGCACTAATGCTCAAGGTAGTCATTGTCAGCACTGTGGTGATGCCTGGAGGAAGACAAGCTTACACATGTACTCGGACAAACATGCATGGCGAGGATAAACATTAGTTGCCCGATAGTGGGAGGAAGAAGGGCATACCAGCAACTGTACGTGCAGGAACAGACTCCTTGTTAATCCAAAAGGAGACTTGTGACAACACGACGACCATAATGAGGGGGATGTAGGTCTGTATGAGGTAGTAGCCAAGCTTCCTCTGGAGGTGGAAATGGACCACCTGCACAGAGTAGTGACCTGCAAGATAAACAGCACATGTGAGGAGAGCAACCCTGAGAGACAGAGCAGGGTAGCACAGAACGGATGCCCTTGCCTGCCCTTGAAACAGAATAGCTGCTGAGAGAAATGTATAGAAAAATTGCTGCTGTTAGGACTGGAACAGCCAGCTAACTGCTAAGACGGCATGCAAGAGACGAGAGGAAGGAAGAGAGGAAGGACAAGAACAGGGGAAAAAAAAACGAGGAGGGAAAGAGGAGGATGCACAGCAGACATTTGGAAATGGGATAAAGTCAAGAGGAGGAAGGAGAAGCGAGTGAGGAGGGGGAAGGAGGAGAGCATGCAGTGTCACTATGCGTAACACTGCCCTGCTCTGCCAAACACATGCATGCAGGCATTCACAGACCAAACACACGCTGCATTATGCACACACACATACAGAGGTTGTCTCTCTCGCTCTCTGTGTTTTTTAAATGGATATCGTCTCTGTGGTTTGGAGCCTAGCCTGCCTCATCTTTTTCCTCTCTCTTCCAGGAATATGCTGGGTTTCACAGCAGGGGAGCACTTCTTCTTCTCCTGATGAAAAAAGAAAATGCACACACATGCGCGCGCGCACACACACACACGTACACACACATATGCACGCCACACTACTCCATCCTTCCTTCTCTCTGTCAGTGCATTCAAGGGGCTTTAAACCCTGTAGTTCTTTTTTAAGGCACACAGTTCGCATTAGGGCCTTGACCACCTAAGCATCTTAGATGGCTGCTCAAGAGAGTCTTTGCTTTTATAGCGGCTTTACTGCGGGACAGTAATGGACACTAGTGCAGAGTCTGAAGAGACTCACTTGACCTCTTTCTATCAGCAGACTCATCAGCTCATGAGAATTTTTTTAAGTACGGGTACGACTGTATCAGTGTCCTTACAAGAAGAGCAATGTGATAGCTGACAGTCAGCATTACCTGTATTTGATTTGAATATCTCACTGGACAAAGTCTGTCCCACGAGATCATACTGCAGAAGACTCATGGATTCCTTAGGACACTCGACGGATGAAATCGGCCCCTTCCTCCAGGTGAACATAATTTCACTGCTTGTGTAGGCATCTAAAAAGGCAAAGTGGAAGAAAACCTAAAATACTTGAACTTTGGTCACAGTTATGAATCTGGAAATTACTGGGTGTTATTAATCCTTCTGTTAAGGAACACATCTGTAATACTTACAGCTTCCAAACCTGAGAGGACAGGTGTGGCCATCCAAGGGGAAATCCATCAGCCTCATCGGACATTCTGCACTGATTGTCAGTCTAACATCGAGAAGACACACAGAACATGAATCTCATGTCCATAAAAGACACTTGTAGAAACAGAACGACAACTGCCTTATCTAAGATCACCTCATAGTATAGAGGACAGTCCCATTTTGCATGATGCGGAAGAGCTTATTGGGTGTGGTCATGTTATGGGAAAGGGATTTCTTGGAGTTTCTGAAGAAAGTATCTGGAGTCCAGATCTTGTCGACCATACGGTTGTTCAACCGCAGGATTTCGATGGGGCCCTCAAACTTAAGACGCTCATCAACCCACATCTGACGGAAGAACATGTCCATGGTGTACTCCTGATGCAAGAGCATAAGATATTAGTAGCTGTAAAAAATGAAGTTCTACAAACCATCCTACCCTAAATTCTCACTTTGAATTTAGATCTTTGTGTGCTACGAAGAAGTCGTCCACATCATTTATCAGTATCTACGGGACAATATTGAAGATACATTTCAACTTGCAGGGGAAGGTGAGGAGAACTGACGAGGCAATGATGGATGCCACTCATTCCAGATAATCATTAATCAATCCTTTCAGCCATGTCCTCTGTCTGACATGTTGTCATATTGATTTAAAGGCCATCAATAATGGAGTTATAGGGCTGGTCAAACAGATTAAAGCTCATTAGATAGTCTCATCGCAGATTGCCCATGAGGCAGACATGCAGTGGTCACTGGAGCGTCTGTTATGTCCCACAGTCAGCACATATACGTACATCTCCTCTTAGTAGTAGTATCTTACCATCTCAACATCTGAAACGGGTCCAAAGCTGGTGACAAAGATGTCTGTTTTCACCTCTGTAACAGCACCTGCAACATTTATTAACAACTATGCAGTGCGGAAAATAACACAAAATGCATAAAAATAAAATGCCACCATCTGCTAAATTTATCGCAGATATGTGAGGCAAGGCTTTAGGAACAAGGCTTTATGATCTGAAGTTTGAATTACCTCCAGCTCCAGGTCGCAGTCTGTTGTCATAACCATCCAAGAGTCGATCCAAAATTCGAGTGATGTTTTCTGAGTAATTCTTCTCATTTCCACCTGCATTACCAAGACTGCAAAGGGGAAAAAAAGGTTAAGCTCTCAGACTGACTGTAGTCTTACCCGTGTTAAGGCAAAAAGAGAACTCTTACTTTATCCAGCAGACAGAAGTAACTAAAGTTAACAACAGGAGAGCCATCCTCGGCAGCATTTCCCACCAAATGTTAAGTCAACTCTCTGATCAGATCATACTTAATAAAATGCTGTGTGCGAGGAGTTCAAATGAATCGAGCAAGAGTCTTTATTGGAGGCGTTCAAGTGACTGGTATGTACGCATAAAGACACAGGGGGAACTAAGACAGGAACACTAATCTAATTAACAGATCAGTAAATCCGCTCCATTTTTAGACAAACAGTGGAATCTGTTGGATTCTTGTGTTGCCAAGTTTAGATAACTAATGTGGAAATGAAAAACGCCAAGTTATTGAAGCAAATCGATTTATAGCGTGGATGATAATAATGCTGATAGAGGCCTACCGCGTCTTTTGTGCTTGTTGCAGTTCGGGTCATCAGACAGCCGGTGGCGCTGCAGCCACGAGGTTGAATACAACCGGAAGTGACCTCCACGGAGAGAAGAAGAAGAAGTTTCGAGCGATCGAAGGGGAAACAACAACAACAACAACAACACGGCGAGAATAAACACAACCGAACAAACGCCGACGTGAGTTTTAACTGAAGTATCCTCGATAACAGTCATGTTATGTAGTCAGCGCGCAAACAGCGGCGAAGATCGAGCGCGTAGCACCCCGTCAACGGAACTTCTCTGCTAGCCGAGCTAGAGCTAGCCGACGTTAGCCGACCCGCCGGCCGCAGCGAAGCCGCAGCATGTCGGTGCACTTCGAGGAGAGGAGCGGCGTCGTGCCCTGCAAGACTCCCTGGGGCTCCTGGTACCAGACCATGGAGGAGGTCTTCATCGAAGTCAGCGTGCCTCACGGGACGTCTGCCAAGGACGTCCGGTGCCAGCTGGGATCCAGGGCCATCGAGCTGCACGTCAAAGGGCAGGAAATATTTAAGGTGATCCGTAGTTTAACTCGGGAGCGGTAAATAAAAGATCAGAGGCGTGGGAAGGAATTTGGCAGAGGAAAACATCTTGCCTCGTATATGCCAACGGGCCGCTATAAAGACTTTTTTTTAGCTTTGTAAATTACACACTGAAACTGTAAGAATTTGATTCTTGGTGACTTGTGCAAGATCAGACGTTCTTACGTGCCAAAGCAAGAAAAGCACTGTTGTATTTCATATCAAAGGCGACTATAAGCCATTCAGGTGAGCCAGTTCCAGGATCTGATGTTGTACTTGCTGCGTCACTCAGCAGGACCATTGTTGATGTCGGTAGGTCCGACTGTGCCTTTCCTGCTATGACAAATCAAAAACCCTGCTGCGGAAATGCTTTTCTAGAATCAGTCTGTCTCCATTCAACACAAAGATAACCATTCTTTGCAGTTGCAAAAGCTGGAGAACATCAGGAATATGGACGGCCTTCCCTCTGATAGTCTCACTCAACGTTGACCAAATTGACAATGTGTAGAACCACTCTGTTACTCTTTTATTTCATCATTCATGGAAGAGAAAAAAAGAAAAGAATTCTCAAAGTTGGACTTGAATTCAACTCATAGAGGTCCCTCTTATATTGTGACCCAATGCTGAAATAATTAGCCTATACCAAGAAAAAGCTTTGTGAGCACATATATCAAACTCACAGTCTTTTCTGTTACATCTTGTCAGGGAAAGTTGTTTGACACAACCGTGTCGGACGAGGCTACGTGGACACTAGGTAGGTTCTGCACCTCGAAGAAACATTCTCAGATTTCAGTAGAGTAAAAAAAGCCACCTTCATCCCTTTCCTGTTTTCTTGTGTCCTTGTTTTCCATCCACAGAGGACAAGTGTCTCATCCGAATCATTCTAATGAAAACCAACAGAGAGGCGGGGAACTGCTGGTCCTCTTTGCTGGAAGGAGAGTACTGCGCGAATGCCTGGGTCCAGGACCAGATGCAGAGAAAGCTCACACTGGAGAGGTTCCAGCGGGAGGTTAGTTTCATATAGAGCCATTTAAAGGGCTGTGGTGAACGTATGGCGTGAAGACAGTTTTTCTGAGTTATCAATTGTAAATTACTGCCACTTTGTTACCCAGGTAGGAACCACTTTCTCGTAAGGAATCCATTGTTAAAGGGTTACAGGTTGTAATAAATAACTTTGGTACTGGTTTATTAATAAAAAATACAAAGACTTTAAAGATCAACTTTAAGTAATTGATTAAAAAAATTGTGGGTACCAGGTTGTGAAGTATACCTGTAGCTGGTGTTTCCCTTTTCTGTTTGGTAATTATCCAGTTAAATATGGTCCATTATTAAATGCTCATGAGTTTCTCTCTTTCTAATATGACATCAAGTCTATGGTTGAGAATGTTAATAAGTAATTAAAAACCAATTTTAATCATTGAATCTATAGTTGTAAAACTTTTCATAAGATGATATTAAATGGATCAAAATCCATTTTGTCTACAGCCCTTTTCAAGAAATAAGCAGTCAAATGATTTAATCAGTCAGTTTTAACAACCTGGCAACTCAGATGTTTCTTATTAGTGGCTTATCCCTGATCTTTATATCCCTATTAAATTATCTATTAACAGTTCATTAAAACATTACTCAGTAATCATAAACCACTAAGAAAATGTGCTCTAAATGGTACCACCGAGTTTAATCTTTACTGAAAACATTCGTTTCACTGTCGTGGTTTTGGAATGTTTTGAGAGGAGCAAAGTCATGGCATGTGTTTTTTTTGTCCATTAACACTTCAGAAACTTTTTCTCAAGGTGGTATAATCAAATCAAATATGGATTCCCCCTCAGAGCATCACTGATTTTATTATATTTAAAGCATGAATTTGTAAAATGAAAGGAAAATGTATGCTAGTCTTGGCCTGTTTCCACTAACTTATTCTCTGGTCATTCATTAATTGCTCCTCTCCTCTTTGCCAGAATCCTGGATTTGACTTTAGCGGCGCAGAGATCTCTGGGAATTTTGCTGGTGGTGGTCCTGACTTTTCCAGTTTACAGAAGTGACTACTGCTCTGATGTCAAAAACAGAATAAGTGCTGGGGATGTCACTTCTGTCTGATGGACACTATTGAGGACACCCATAACATGGGAGAGGTGGTGCTGAAAAGGAAGCCAATAGTTTCAAAATCCTTTTATCAGGAGGTCTGCAAGACATGACTGTTTGAGACATAACCTGTGTAACACAGCCAGTTGTCTTTCATCTGCCTTTTGATTTTGTTTGGCAAGTTTCAGCCCTTTATACAGGCTAAACAACAGCTGATTGTAAATGTTTGACCTGTTTGTAAGAAACCTCCAAGAGTGGTGTTTTTTTAATAATGAAACGAATGCATAAAGCAATAGCTTTTCAATAAAGTTTTATTGAAAGGTACAAGTACATAGGTTAATCAGATGGTGTATTCAATCAGCCATTTTGAATTTGAGAACACATTTTATTTTTCTCACTAAAAAAAAACTTACACTAGACAGGGAAACTGGCAAAGAAAATGCAATACAAATCTCAATCCACATTTCACTGCAATGACCAGTTTTTTCAGTGTTCTCTGCATAACTGACAACTGAAATCAATTAATACATGTGGTGCTCTGTGTCCACAAATAAAGAATCGGTGAAAACCACTCATCTGTAACCGCTGAAATTTCAGCTCAAATAGTATGGTTAGCTATACATGACGGGATCGTCACTAGCCTCACTTCACTGGAGAAAACCAGAGCTCCCTTGCCATATCAACATAAAATAAAAAAAACAAAAAGAAAAAAAATAAATCATCACCTTGGGTAGGAGTGTGCATTCAGGACAGTTTAGCAACCTAGGGTGGGAGTTAAGGATTTTGGGCCCGATTTCTTGGTTCCATTTCTACTGTTCGCAAAATCCTTCTCCCTCCTCTTCCACATGGTGGACTGAGGACCTAGGTGGTTCTATACTTATTAGCTTAAAACCAGCAACCCGTTCCAGGAAAAACCAAACACCTTGGTACGGATTTAGACAAGAATATACTGTACACTTGTAAAAGCAACTCAACCAGGAAAGTAAAACTTAGCAGGATGGCAGTTGATGAACCTCACTGATGAAGCATTACTCCTTGTCATTTGGGAAGATGAAATACAGTGTGCTTGATCTATGCATGATGACAAAAAAACTTGAGGAAAATTGCAGTATTTGTAGTTCTTCCCTTAAAGAAATCCATCATCACAGATGAAGATCTGTAAAGGAAATAACAGGAGCATGGGTGACCTTAATGCAAGCAAGTTCCCCAAAAGTTACATCCAATCATAGAACAAAGAATGTGGGAAGGGCAATGTTAGACAGTTGTAATTTTGCTCTGCATGTAAGGCCACCCATTCCTACTCCCAGGTTCTAACAAGCTGACTCTGGTATGGTGGGAAGATGAGTGATCTTGTAGTAGCTGTGCTTCAGCTGACGTGCAGTTCTTCCCGAAATAGTCCAGCGAAGTCTCTGGCAGTTAGGCCTGGAGCACTTGGCGGTGGCATATTCAGCCAGGCATTTTCCAACCAACTCCCGCACACAAACCAGGTCCCCATCTTTGATCTGCATAGAAGAAACACACACACTAAACACTAGGAAACTTTTGGGCTATAGCAGTTGTTTTGTGCAGCACAAATTGTAAAACCAGTTGGTGCTTACATTCAGCTGCTGCTGCAGACTTTTCAGGGCCTCTGATATTTTGTCGTTGTGCTCAGGGTCATGTTGTTCCTGGGCCTCAAAACACAGCAGAGCCATGGCAAGCAGAGATGGCTGCATGGAAACAGAGTACACATTCTTAATCACAGAAACTGCCAACAATAACCAGGTTTGTTTAAGAAAGCTGGCACAGAAAACATGACAATACTTGATGACGATGATTTGAGATTGTCTACTTTATACCTAGACTACAACTACAAGTCATTACCATGCAAAATGAACGTTGTTTGATTATTATGTCAAACTGAAACTGCTGGATGTCACTTTCACTTAATGAATCCTGAGGACCAGTTATTTTGCCCTACCTTTATTTTGGAAAAGACAAATGAGCAGTGACAGGCTTTCAGCTGAGCTTCCAGTCTCTCAAGACTCAGCATCTTCTTGCTGGAAAAAGAAAATTCTTTTAGTGCCAAGACTGCAGCTTATATGTAAAAGATTAGATTGGACATCAGTCAATATAAAAATGATGCTAAAAAACTGATTTACATGTTTTAACTTAAGTACAACACCATAGTATAACAATGTTTTGCACAAAGGTTTTTTCAAATTTGTTTAAAAACATGTCCTGTCTAAAAATTGTCACAATTTCTAAAAGGACTGTGCCTGTTGGCCTTAAAAATATATTTGGCTTTTGCTCTCTTCAAAGCCAAATACGAGAAGACACATTTTAGTAGAATAAACATAATCTTGTTGAGTCATGGTTCAGCCCTGCAGGTCGATGTGACCGTCCGTCCTTACCTCTCAGCATCGAGCTGGTCCTTGATGTGGCTGTGAAAGAGGCGGAGAAAGCGGAGGGCTGTGGGGGCCTTCACCTTCCAGTAGAGCTTCTCCATGATGATCTTCTCCATCCTCATCATATCAGACACCGTGAAGCGATTCTGACTGATGCGGATCAGGTCGTTGGCCAGAGGTACGTTCTTCTCCTCTTCTGCGGATTTCACTGCAATGTAGAAGCAGCACAGGCCCACACAGGACAGGTGCTTTGGCTGAATCTGTAGAGGGCGAGGAGAAAAAAAGATTACAAAACAATTTTATTTTTTGTTTTTAAATTTAGTGAAGTCAACAAGGTGAAAATTACCATGTACAAACCTTCATCACTGAGAGGAATCGATCCAGCAAGCTGATGGCCAGCGAGAAGGTCTCTGAGCTGAAACCAAAGAACCTGGTCAGAGAGAGCAGGTCCTTCACCTCCAGCTCCCTCAGTCTGGTGGTCATCCTGAGGCCATTGTCCTGGGCGCTCTCGATGAGCCTCAAGCCGCTCAGCTTTGGTTGGTATCGGCCCTCGAGGTCTGTTAGGGCCTTCAGCTGAACTGCAAAGGGCTGTGCTGCAGGTCCTGCGACTGTGTCAATCATCTGTGCAAACAGGAAACCAGAGCTGAATAATATAGCCTAAATAATACTATATTTGATCAGATGTCTCGGGCGCATGTTCTTATACGTAATATATAAAATAATAAATCTCACAGACGTTCATATTTTATACCATATCGACCCAAAGGTACATTCTCTTGCTCATAACCTCAGTACTTCAATTTCACAAAGTGGTTACACACTGTTCAGAATGTAACATGAATGTAGGCTGTCTAAAGAACAGATCTAGGTAAGTGATATTTACTGCTCTTGAGTAGCTGAGACGTGGGACTGCTTCCAAATTAGTAGGTTATCTAGTGTCAAGCCTGTTCCTCAGCAGCTGTCATTGAACTAGACCCAACTGGAATGGACAGGCGGTGCAAACACACAAGTGCATAGCAGGGACATGTCAAACAAAGTTCCTCACAATTCCTGATACGATTTTTTTTTTTCTGTTCGTATCTAGGTTATTAAGAGTTTCTTAAAATTTGTAATTCCCGGTGTGTGAAGACGTATTTTGACGGTGTGGTCACAACATCGGGCTTCATATTAAAAAGGACCAGGCCCGTTAAGTGTGTCAGGGCAGGACCTGCGTCATGTCGGGACATGTCCCCGCCGTACACATCAATGGAGAGCTAGCACGAAGCCGGACAACAACAACAAACCTCAGTGAAATAACACGATTTAAACCGTGTGACTATGGCTAAAAACTTTAAGACACGACGCCGTCGGCACTGACACTTTACCGTTTTATTTGACGAAGGTAAAATGGAATAAGAGTTAACTATTCTGACGATAACGATGTAGCCGTTAGCTACAAGCGCTAACTCTGACGAACATGAGTTTTCAACGTCCAAAAGCGTGAGGTTAGTTTCTTTTCAGCCATTGTCAGCGAACTGTCAACGTTATTCAACCTTATAAACCTCAAGATGAGACTGTGAGGGAAACATATGGTTAGTTAACGCCACAGAGAAGGATGATCGGTCGACTTACCTTATATCAAGTTACGCTCCCTTAAATAGTAGGAAAAGAAAAAAACAATTGGTGGGGGGAGAAGCCTCCACACGCTTCAAACAAGCGAGTGAAAAGAGGTTTAAAACACAAAAAGTGTAAGTATGAACTCTCACTAAAGAAAGTTTTAAGCATAGGTTAATTTCTGCCTATGCACACCCCCTACCCTTGGCGTTAGGCGAGAGGGAAAAGGGCAGTTTACGTATTAAAGCAGGCATAAAACCAGGCCCACGTCCAAACACGGTGTCTTTTCATTGGTCGCACGACGGACGACGTCCCTGCTCCGAAACTCCGATTGGACACCTTCACAGCCATTCACGACCGAGTCCCGCCCCTTACGAGCCGGCGGACCAATCGCGGATGGGGAAGGCGGGACGTGACCTAAATTCTTTCTTCTCTCACTATGCTGGTAAAAAGAAATAAAATATGTTAAAACTAATAAACCAAAATTATTTTTACTTTCAACGATTATCTGTTGCCGTAGACACAATATAAACGGACGCTATTAAGTTTGATAAATTTTCTAGCGTTAAAAGGGTGTATCTTACAGAAGAGGGGAATTAACAGAAAACAGCAAAAATGTTGAATTTCTTATAAATCTGTGAGGAATTTCTTTTTATAAATGTCATATAGTGATTGTATTCATAGACCAGACACCATCACCATATGCTGTCTCCCTTTTTTTTTTTTTTTAAATGGACGCCTACTGGCAGGTCTCTGGAACAATCTGGAAGAAACCTGAACCTGCTGAAACCACAGCTCAGCATAACCCGTCTCCTTCTTTGGACTTCTCTGTCTGTAATTGCAGTTATGGAGAGAATAAGACACGTTTTCAATAAAGTAACTCTTTATTACACAAGGATATACAAATCTGCAAGCTGGCCCACTTAGAACCACTAAACAGATCTACTGACATAAAGAGATTTAATCCTGAATTTATATACATCCAGGCTTTTTTTCAGGAAATAGCAGTATATATGGTTTAAAGTTTAAAACTAAGAAATACTTCCATCTATATCTTTAGACACAACATAGGGGCTGACATGATAGGCATGATAGGGAACCTTTTATTATAATTAAAGATATTTTTACTATGATTGATTTAAAGTGCTTATAAATCATAATATAATTTAAAATCTGGACAACGGTTAAGAGCAATATCTTGTCACGTCATAATATATATTTCACAGTGTAAACCTTCATCGGTCAAAAACTACAAGCATAACATGGCAGATGAAAGGAGTTAACACATTTAGTACAAAAACTGAAATTTTGGCAATGAGGATCTTGTAATACTTGAAGGACTGAGCATTAAGACACATGCAGAGACCATGCTACAGAGCATTGCTTAAAAGCCTGAAGGAGAGTTAAGTAGACATGGAAGACTGCAGACTGTCTCACTTCCAGGGATGCTAAGTGCAATTCTATAAAACTCTTATTTCATATTGTAAAAATTATACACTCAATTGTTAGTCTTTGATCTTTTGCTGTGGTAGAAAGTCTTCTAATTCAAATTCCTTCCTGAGGTTAAGGAGCACGCAGATGGAAGACTAAAGAAGCTATGAAAAGGAAAGAAAAACCATGTCATTTATCTGAACAAGCAACTCTACATATTCATTAATGTCACAAGGCAAGCCTCAAGAAGATATGTACTACAAAAACTTACTGCAAATGATAACAAGGCTTGTTAAGCATGTTTGTTGCCACTGACTGAAGGCAAAAGCGGAACTGAAACTTGAACGAAATGGACAATGCTTTTAAAGAAACAATGTTAACACTGTTAATAAAATCAAAAGCATCAGAAAACCATGTCTGGGTATGGAATGATGACAACAGGTGCAATATGAAATGCTTTGAATCTTACATGTGACTGAGAAAATTTAAGGGGGTATGTATTCAGCTGACCAACAGATGAGCTGATGCTTTATTTGGTTTTTCATTTTCATCCTTTATTTGAATGTAAATGAAGGCAAAATATTTGCTGAATTCCAAACTCACTGTAAATAAATTCAATTTATTCATTTAATGTTTGCATAGAACGGAGGTTAGACAATTAAATTATCTTATCTCAAACTACCAACGATTAAAAAACAACTGCCAATATTTTTATGTACATTAATCATTCTATATTTTAAAAATTCAGTCAGTAACTGTCCTGTCAGTGTCTTACTGAGAAACAGACTTCAGTTTACAATGGGAGATGAGCACACATTCATGGAAAGAACATGAAAAAACACAAGCTACATCTTATGAAAACAGTCCACGGATTTGTTATTATGTGTCTAGCAGAGTCAGCATTAGGAACAAATTAAATAAACTGAGCAAAGCTACCTTATTGATCCATAAGTACACAGTGGCTTATAGCCATCCCATTATTCACACTCACATAACGTGTATAGTCACTGTGTCATTGAGTCCACATATACAATGTCAGTAAATTATGTCAGATATGACAATCTGTTTTCCCATGCTGATGGCAGACACATTCCTGGTTTCCCTGGATGTTTGATCCATAAATCAACTGAAAGGGGAAAAGAAATGAGAGAAAAATATGGAAAAAAGAAAAAAAAATGCAGGATTTGAAGTATGGTAGAAATCAGAAGAACAGATGACTGAAATAGGATGGCAACAGTGTTTGGGTTGTAACTTCTTTAAGCATCCATTTTCTTTACATTTCAGGCTTTGTTCAGTCTTGCAGCCCGACTTCTGGCTTTGACAGTTTAACATTTAAATCAGAACGTTCAGAAAAAAACCACATGGGAACCAATTTCTTCCAATCAGATTTAGGCCACATTCATGGGTTGAATTAAATCAAATTAAAACAAGATTTGTACTGATGTTTCTCAATCTAATCACACAGAGTTTAAACTGTCTTTAAGGTCACATCTAACAAGACATGAAACACTGACACCACGTCTGGAGCATGGCTGACCAACCATGACGGTACTGCCAAAAATGGCTGCAATATATTGACCTTTTCTGTGACCGAAGCCGTCTGGAGAAGTAGGCCAGTCCTACACTGGAGCTAGATATTTCAACTCTATTACGAGTGAGAGGCTACTTCTACATTCAAGAAGAACTTTAGCCTCCTGTTCCGGTCACATGGTGGAAAAGACAACGCTACTTTGTCCACTAAAACCAGATGAATTAATCCAGCATATCACTTGCAATATACAGTGTGGACAGTCAGTCCTAAAAGATGAGATGATTTTAAAGACAAATCATGAATGTCTGCATTGTTACTTGTTACAACACTGATTAATCATTTAAAAGATCTCCAGCTAAATTTCTAGGGACTTTGAGAATGAAATAAGGCAGCATCAGGTTTAAAACTCCAATTAATAGTGAAAAGTTTTGAAGTAACCAGGCTTTCATCTCTTCACATTGTATTACAGTTTACTAATCATTAAGACAGCTTTGTGTTTTTGAATTTTCAAGTCTAATCTTGAGCTTTAAACTGTACATGGAAGTTTTGAGCGTACATAATTGATCCTGACATATAATGTCTCCACCTGCAGAAACGATTATGATACTATGTGGGATGTCTGAGTATCACCTGTGCTGCACATGGCGTGAGCATCGGTGAGACCAGTCGAATGTAAACAGAAGTGCCCCTGCCTGAGATACAGTCTGGCAGGTCAGCCCGCAGAGACATAAGCATCAGGCTGTGTCATGCAAGCTGCGACCTTTCCTACTGTGTCTGGGCACACGGTGTCGGTCTGAATCTGTCCTTGTATCAGTTTCTGAGCCAACATGGCTCCTGGGAAGAACACTATCTCATTAAACACATTGTACATTGTAGAGAAACCACTTGGGCAGCAAGGCAAAGCAACTACATACAGAAAAGCAGACTTACTTCTTCTTGTCCTTGTCCTTCTTGAACGGCTGTTGTGAGCAGCCTTGGAGGGCCTGTCCCATCAGTGTCTCAGCTGCAACCTTTCTTCTATTGAAGGCATTCATCTCTTCCTCCAGTTCTCGTCGTTTCTCCTCCAGGTTCTTTTTTTCATCCTGGTGCATCCGCTTGAGCTGTTCAAACCTCTCATGAAGCTAGAGATGACAATGATGGGTCAGAGCACAATGTGAGACAAATCAAATGTGGGATAATTTCATCGGCCAGTAGTTATTTTATAAGGCTGTCAATCCTCACCTCTTTTTCCTTTTCTTTCAGCTCTGCTTCAGTCTCCTTCACTTTGTTGACAAACATCTGCCTCATTTCTTCCTCTTTGCGCTGCAGCTCCACAAGGAACTCCTTCCTCTTGGCTTCGTATGTCTCCTGAAGGCTGAAGATGAGGATAAAAGCAACACAAAGTTCAGTCTAAACCCCGGTATGGTCGGAGTAGTATCCAGGAACTGGCTGCTTCAGCTGCTCATGAGTTAAAACTTAGCTTACTTGTAATATAGATGTTTACAGAGTGTGGATTAATGAATAACAATCATACAACCATTTTAGTTATGACCAATATAGTCAACATCTGACCTGACCACTAATTAATAATGCCTTTTATGGTGCTACCGCATGTCCGAGCGGTTAACACATGGGAGTGAATTTCCTCAGCAGCAAGTCTCTGGTTTGACTCCCGGCAAGCCAGATAATTGCTACATTCCCCTACTCTCTTTCCCACATCTCCTGTCTGTCCTCACTGTCCCTATCATAATAAAGACATACAAATACCCCCAAACACAAAAAAAGACTGTTACATATCACAACAAAATAATATGCTTTGAGTTACCAATAATGATGCCTATTGTATTAGACTACATGACAAAATAAGGACATTAGGCCTCTAATATTTTCCACTTACTTTAAATTTCATGAATACGATTAACTCCAAAACACACATATTTCTGTATTATACATGCGTAGATAAAATAAAGGTAAATCTGTTTTATTATTTTCTCTGTGGACACAGTACACAGACACGGTCGATCTGGCTGAGATTAGCATCACTGGCTAAATCTGTGATACACATTGTTACCTAATTTACCCTAGAAGACTTAATCTAATCTGACTAGTGTTCAGATGGGATTAATTTATGTACATCTGACCAAATCATATAAAATGTATTTTAAAATGCTGTTTATCAATTCAGTGATTTATCGACACAGTTTCAACATCATAACACAGCAGGGATTTTAGCATGTCCACTGAAGTAAATTGCCCAGATGCATTATAACACGCTATCCATAATTTCACCTGAACGACTGGCTGTCCGGGTCTGTGTCCTTGAAGCCCATCTCTTCCAGCTTGCAGCGACGGTAGAGTTCGTAGTGTCGAGCGTGTGTTTGCTCCCGGAGATCCTCCATATTCACACGCAGTAGCATCTCCCTCAGCTTCACAAAATCACAGTGGTTTTCATTTTCCACTGGAAAAAAAAAACGCTTGGTCATTTAACCTTTTGCATTTACTGAAAATCTCAAATGACAACTGAGCTTACTCAGAAAAACAGAGAATCATGATACTGCATTTATATCGCAACTGAAAAACTAATAATAGTTCAGCAGCCATCATCTGACTAATCAGCTCTACTGTCTGAGAGACTTTTATGATGCTTGTTAGATCAAATTAGTGGACTCACCCTGTACTGATCCCCAGGGGTAAAGTCTTGCTTTCACCATCTTATTTCCTACTTTAACATCTTCTATGCTTCCAACCACAGCAAAGGGAAGATGAGTCTGGAATATACATTACTGATATTGTCAGAATATGGTTAAAAATAATACTACTGTTATCATAACCAGGACTTAATTTGGCTATCACAACATGCTTCTAAATATATTTATGGATTCAAATTGCGGCTCATATTACGCTACTTCAGTTCTGTCTTTCTTCTATTTTATTTTCACTTCATGTCTTATTCTACTAGTATTAATTCTATTATAGTACTATTATCCTACTATTCTGTGTGAATTGCTGAAAAAAAAACAAAAAAAAATATGGGCAGTGATTCAAAAGCTAATAAAAAAAGACCAAATTCCAAAAATAAGTGCTGCAAATACCAAAAGACAAGACCTAGTGAGGGTACAGTGGTAGAGAAAGTGAGAAAGCATATTAACTTGTTATCTGGCTCCTAAAATGACTGAGATAGCTAAACACAATATTCTACATATATAACTACAACAATCACGAATAAAAAAAAATAAATGTACCTATAATGAATTGTGTGTGTATGTATGTGTGTGTGTGTGTGTGTGTAATTCCAGGACTTACGTTCATGGAGGAGTTAATCTCTGCAACAGCCTCATCCTCTGTGGGGAACTGATAGATCTGCACTCCGTTACTGACCAGCTCGCTCATAATCTTGATCTTTAATTTGTCCAGTTCACTCTTGGATATTGTGTCTGCCTTTGCAATGACAGGGATGATGTTAACCTGCATGGAAAAAAAATAATGTGAGCGACAGACTGAAGAATGAGTAACATAAACTCTTGAAAAACATGGTGCCAGATTCTGTGATCACCTTGCTGTCCAGCTTCTTCATCGTGACAAGATCCAGGGACTTCAGGGAGTGTCCAGTGGGAGCGATGAAATACAGGCAGATGTGGATTCTTGAGTCATGGTAGTTAAACAGGGAACGTTTTATTTTCAGCTCTTCCTCGAGGTACTTTTCAAACTGGGCATCAATATACTCAAGAATGGGTTTATAGCTGCACAGAAAAAAAGGGGATACACATGTTAAAAATGTGCATCATTATCTTATCTTTACATGTATGAACATTAAACTTAATATTATTTTTCTTTTTGTCTGAAAGACATGTCTGTAACCATGTTACAAATTCTGCAACTGTAGTCTTGCAGCCAAGAATCCCAGCCATTTATACTCCCTGCGGTTGAAGCACTCAGATGTCTATTGAGATTACATTCGTTCTATCAGTCATCCCTTCATTCCCTCTCTTCCCTCCCAATTCAAATTCCAACAACAGCAGCAGCAGATCTCTCTCCTAATTCTTTATTGTGTAAGTGTGTTGGCTAAACTACCAGAGCAAGAGGGAGAAATGATTAATAGCTGTTGCCTAAAAGAAAAGATATTACCACAGTTAGCTCCGTGATTTTTTAAAAGGTCAGTGACAAAACGGTGGTGAATATTTCTGTAACAAGTTTTCTACAACGTTTTAATAACATATTATATTTTCTTCTTTCGTGCAGGACAGTTTCTTCGATTTGGGATCCATACTTTTTCATTTTCATCATGGTTAGCACTCAGCCTAACAAAGATAAACAAACATCTACAGGAATTTTACCTTTCTTCTTTGTTGATCTGGTCTCCAAACCCCACAGTGTGCACAACGGTCAGCTTCAGGTTGACACTGCTCTCCTGCAGATCATACGTTTGGGGACGCATATGTACCTCACTCTCATAGTGGCTCGCTTCCTCATTTTCGAACGTTGTATTGAAAAGTGTGTTCATCAGTGTTGACTTGCCTATTCCTGTCTCACCTAAAATAAAATAAAATAATGACACACGGAGACAAGGAAAAAACATGTGATGCGTTCATGCTCCAGTCAAAATGACTGCATGTTTGCTCATAGCACAAACTTTGGATTATGAACTTCTCTGGGGCGTTGACATACCTACACAGAGGATGTTGAAGCAGAATCCCTGAGCAACTGATTTGCTGACCAGCTGATCTGGAAGACTGTCAAACCCCACATGCCCTCTGAGCTCCAGGTTTCGTTTTTCTTCATTCTGTGGTATTTGGAAACAGGCAGGACAAAAAATACATTTTAATATATATATTCATTAAATATTTCATTATTTTAACCTAAATTCATAAATATCTAAGGAGACAACATCAACACCAAAGAAAACAATAAAATAGCAAGGTTACATACATACATACATACATACATACATACATACATACATATATATACGTATATATATATATATATATAAATATATTTATACACATTTGATTTGAACAGTTAATGGGAGATCCAAACAGTTGGGGATTACTTTCTGATAATGGACGTATCAGTTAACAATTGAAAACAATCATTTCAGCCCTTCTTTTACTCTACTTTTTTTTTATTATGGTTATTATCATTTTCAAACTGCACAGATGTCGCTACTTCCCATCTCCATTAAAGTCCCTCTCCACTCAAAAATCTGTTTTGCTTATTCTTACTTCACTATGACGTATTTGCAGATTTTGACACCAGAGGGCTGTTTTCACATTCATTCGAAAGTTTCTCCGTGCTCATCTTAAAGCTGAATTGAAGAGCTGATTTTTAATTTATGACTGTGTATCTATGAGCTGATTTTGTGACATCACTACTAATTTGCAAGCCAATGGGGTCCCATGTTCTAAAAACTTGAGACTTCCTGTGCACATACACCGAGAATGAAGCTTTCAGTGGAGCTGGAGGCGTCCTTTGTCGACCAGTCAAACTTAAATGAAAGAGCTTAGAATTTTCATGGACTCCTATTTTTTTTAAAGGAAATTGGATGGAACAGATGTCTGGACAGGATCACTACTACAACCCTGAAAACGAGTTTAAGGCATTTAATCTGTATACAGAGCTAACGATGTATATCGTTTTTTTTTGGCCCTGGCTGTGTGAGCCAAATACACCCTGGGATACTGGCATCTTGTAAAGAAAAGGCTCAACATGAGGGCCAGGATGCGTGCAATGCAACAATCATCCGTTTCTGTCCTTCTCTTCTCACACACACACACACACACACACACACACACACAAAGAGCTCTTTATCTAAACGTTATTGCACAGGGTGGGAGGATATCCAAGCTCCCGGCTGCCCTGGTACCCACAACCTCTTTTCACAGACAAACAAGCCCCGCTACCTCAACTTCACAGAGCCCCCCCATCTTTTGCAGGGCGACCCGTAAGCGGTGGACCCGCACGTCCCCGCACGTCCGCCGCGGGGAGCGTCTCAATTAACACGTCGGCCGCGGACGACGCGTCCGGCCGACGCGTGGAGAGAAGCCGGCGGCTGTTACTCGCAGACACGGCCGCCGCTCGCGTTTATCCCCGTTAAGCTCCTCCGTCCCGTCGGTAGCTGTGCACCGGCGCCCACCTGTCGGCGGCGGCGGCGGCGGCGGCGCAGCGTTGACGCACGGCCCCGGGGACGCGTCGCCGCCGTGCGGCGTGCTCGGATGCTGAGGTGCGCTTTTTTTCTGCACGTCACCAAAATTTTCTCCGCGGACATGGGACGAGGCTGCGTCGCTCAAACCGGCCGAAAGATCCGCCTCTGTTCCGGCTAAAAAATAAAACCGCACGTCGCCCCCCCCCCCCTCTCGCCACGGCGGCGACCCCGCTGCGTTATCGACACGTATCTCCGCGGCCGTCGCCGTTTGCTCTTACACACTCACACCTGAACGCCGTGCGACGGCGGCTTTAACCCCGCGTCTCCGGCGTCCTAGAGAAACCACATCACCGGTCGATGGGTGGCCGCGGACGGCGGAGCATCATCACTCACCGCGAAAACGTCCATCTCCGTGGCGGCCATCGTCGGCAGCGGCTGTGTGCTGGAGGAGCGAGTCTTCAGCCCGACCTGCTCTCCACATCACACACGGACGGACTCGCACTCAATATGGCCACTCGGAGGCAACACCCCCTCGGTGCCGGAGGGCGGCATTACAGCAGCCGGCGGCTCCCAATGGCCCACTTCGGCTTCGACTCCCAGTCTGAGCGAGTTTAGCCCCTTTTCTTTTCTTTTTCTTTTTTCTTTTTTTGGTATAAACTCCGACATTATTCAGATAAACCGCGTCGGTGGACGGACCCTTAGTTCGCAGCTGTTGCCACGAGAAACGAAGAGTAACCACGGAAACGGTGATGCGATTCTTTGAGACTGTTTCGATCAGGTTCAGGTCAGTTTGGTCGGTTTTGTTTTTGTTTCTTTTTACAACTTTAACATTGCATCAAGAGCCACTATCTGAATATCAGGGGTTCCCAACAGTAAGAAGTTCAATTTTGAAGAAATACTACTAATACTACTGATAACAACAAGAACAATAACAATAATAATAATATAATCATCTTCAACTCTATTACATTACAGGGGGATAATAATGTAGCTACTTTTTGCAGTAGATTTAATAATTACTTTGAAAATCCATATTTTACATAAGCATATTTTCAGATTAACAAAACGTGTTAAATATCCAGCTAGCACTCCACCGGCTATATTTAGACAGTAATGCATTTGTTAAATTATACAATATAAAATAACCTTTTAACCGGGGCTATTCTGCTGCATTAGTACTAGGAGCATTTTTACTTTTGATATTTTCTGCAAATACTTCTACTTAAGTAAGATTATGAATGCAGGAACAAGTGGAGTATTGTAACACTGAGGTTTTGCTACTTGTACTTATCCCTTGTGTGGTGTTCATGTTTTTGTTACTAAGCCCATGTTCATGGGTCTGGTGGACCCACCACATTATTGGAATTTTAAATCGATACAGCCATGACAATTTATGTACAAATACTCAACAGAGGTTTGTCTCAGTTACAAGCAAATTGACAGCAAATATTCGTTAATATTTGCCATTTACCTCTGTTAGCACTTTTATTCATAAATGTGACCTATTTGTTTTTTGTGATAAAATGTAATAATGAAAAAAATAAGTTATACTCAAGATATGGGTGAAAAAATTAATATGAATTAAACAAGGTTTTTAATCACTAATAACGTTTATTTCTTTGAACTTAATTAGAAATTGAAAACATTCATATCAGTCTACACAACACATCTCAGGGGCTCCTCCATCTGGCGTTCCAGTATACATTTGCACACTCCATACATATGATGAAGCAACATCATTGGCAGCCCAGATCTGGATTTCATATTTTGCGGGTTTAGATGGTATGTACTGCCTGAAGGGGCAGCGACCCCTAAATGGCATCAGCTGCTAATCAACAGTGACATTAGGCCCAGGGTTGTAAAACAAAGGAAGGCAGTTTACTCACTCGCCCCACATTGCCCTGATGGCAGCTGGCTTGTCTCTCTGCTGCCGAGCTGGTCTGTTGTCTCTGTTGTCAAAGTAGCTTAACCTGGAAATAATGTGGATGGTTTTTTTTTTTTGGAGACAATGTTGCACAGCAAATTTCTCTGCCAATTTCTGCAACCTACATGGACTCTGTGGATTCCCCTTTGGATCTGAAAACTCCAGAAAGGATAAGAAGCCTTAAGTATGCACATTAACAGGTTTTGTCCATCTCTCCCCACCTCTCTCCAGAAACACATTGTCACTCCAGATAAGTTAAATCAAGAATGACAGTCTGGAATGCACCCGGGCTGAAAAGTTCAAAAGACGACTTGATGTCTTGCAGATGAGTAACCGCCATCCTTGTTGGCCCTGGTTGCATCCTTATCACATTTGCAGCCAAATGGGTCACCTCATTCCTTGGGCAAGAAGACCATTCAATTTCACAATTTTTTCACATTCATATTTCTCCACTTACTGACTGAAGATTGACTTTTTTTGGAGCTGGCTCATGGACAATATAATTCCCCTCCTCAAACTCACTGTTGGACTCTGAATTGACAGAAATGTGATCCTCATATTCCAAAAATTCTTCCTCTTTATTATCTTCCAAAGCTTCTTTCTCATCAAAAATCATTTCTAATGCCTTCCGTGCAGAGCATCTTTTTCCACCATCTTGATCGATTGTGATAAAAAGCCACACAGACAAAGCAATTTATTTGTTGTATTCTGTCCGCCCCAAACTTGCAGTTTGGATAGAGTGTGAGAAAATATAGAATGGTTCCTGCAAAACAGAGGGTAAAATGTGTTGGAATGTTGGAGCAGATCTTTAGATCTTTAGTCTGACAAAACAAGACATCTGGAGTCATTGCCTTGGGCACTGGACATTGTGCATTTTTTAAAAGCCAAAAGATTAATCAATAATTGAGAAAATATGGAGCAGATTACTAAGTAATGAAAGTAGTTGTTAGCTGCAGCTCTAGTGTTTTGAATTAAATGGTTTTTACAATGTTATTGATATCTTGGTTTAATCCATTTTATATTATTCATATACACTTTAGAGGCACTTTATTAGAAACACCTGTACACATATTTATTCATGCATTTATCCATTCAGCAAATCATGTGGCAGCAGTGCAATGAATAAAAGTATGCACACACAGGTTGGCAGCCTCAGTTAATGGTCACATTAAACATAAAAATGGGGGAAAATTGTGATCTCAGTGACTTTGATCATGACATGATTGTCCGTGACAGATGGGCTGGTTTGAGTATTTCTGAAACTGATCTCCTCGGATTTTTAGATGCAACATTCTCTAGCATTAACTCATAATGGTGCCAAAAAACAAGTCCATCCAGTGAGCAGGCGTTCTGTGTATGGAAATGCCCTGATGAGAGAGGTCAGAGGAGAATAGACGGACTGGTTTAAGTTGACAGAAAGGCTAAGGTAACTCAGATAACCACTCTTTTCAACTAGGGTGAGCAGGAAACATCTCAGAATGCAGAGCATGTCCAACCTTGAGGCCGATGAGCAACAACAGCAGAGGAACACATCAGGTTCCACTCCTGTCTCTCAAGAACGGCAATCTGAGGCTGCAGAGGTCACAGGCTGAACCAAAACCGGACAATTCAAGGCTGCTTAGAGTAGCCTGGTCTGATGAATCTGGTGGTGCAACGGTGTGGGAACTGTTTTCTTGGTGCACTTCGGGTTCCTCAATACCCATCGATCATTGCTTGAATGCCACAGCCAATATAAATACTGTTGCTGACCGTGTGGATCCTCTATGGCTTTATTTAACATATTCCATTTCTGGCACAATAACGAACATGTCACGAAACAAAAATTGGCTCAAACCGGTTACATGAGCAAGAAATGCCACTGAAGTTCAATGAGCTATTAGTTCAGTGAACCTCCCTAGTCACCAGATCTGAATCCAGTGGAACATTCTTAAGATGTGGTAGAACAGGAGACAGCTGTTAAAAATCTGCAGAAATGATAGGATACAGTCATGTAAAGTCATGTAAAGATTAATACTTGAACCAGCAGTTACACCATTGCTAGAATAATAAAATATACTAGATATAAAGTAGTTGTATAATACTGCTCATACAAAAATTATTATATTAAATGAAACCTGGGCTGTATTAAAGTAAACTCCAAATAGTATGGATAAAGTATATATGATAGAAATATACAAATAATGTTCCACTCAACTACGATTCTATATAATACGAAATTAGAGGTTTTTGTAAGGTCAATTTTAAATCCCTACAGGTAAATGTTTTTTTAAAAATACAAATGAAAAACAAAATTGGTCTTAACCTTCATTTTTTAGTACCTTCGATATCGATCGACTATGACTAGACAGAAGTGTGCACTGCCCCCAGCCTGGCTTTTAACGAGGGGGGCCGAGTGTACGTGAAGAGGCGCCGGAAGCAGCAGGTTGGTGGAGGACAGCGGGGAGGGGAGCTGGGAGAGCAGGGGATCATCCATCGGGCTTTACTAGAGCCGTCCGCTACAGCCTGGCACATTTCTTCTTGCTCAGGATAAAGGGACCGAAATGGCTTTAAACCAAGAATCTATATTGTCCTTTTTACTGGATCACGGCGGCAAAGTGAAGAACTCGGAGCTGGTGAACAACTTCAGGAGTCAGATCAACCGCGGTGATCCCGCGGAAAAGCTGCACAATAGGGACCTTTTCAAGAAGCTGGTGAACAGCGTCGCCGTGGTAAAACAGATCGACGGGGTAAAGTTCGTGGTCGTGAAGAAAAGGTACCAGGACTTCGTCAAAGACAGGGCTCACGATGCGCCGCAGGAGACGCGGACGGAGGGAGCTTTCTCGGGCCGAGACGCAAGCTTCTCCTGCACATCGCCTCATCGAGCCGAGGTGGCCAGGATGATCTACTCGGACATCGAAAACAATAACATGGGCTTTCCGCTGAACATGAATGCCAATTTTTATGGCGATGCCCCACACATGCCCGTGGGGAGTACTCAGAGAGGAAGGCCCCCATCCAGAGAATTTACCGGTGCGGACACGACCACTGTCAAAGTGCTGAATATCTCCGGGGATCATGCGAGCAGAGCGGGTAAAGCTGGGGCCGTGTTCGCTGTCATAGCAGTGAAATCTCCACCGAGAGACTCTGCAACAGCAACACGTAAAACTTCAGACGTACCAACCACGCCGGGAGCTGAGGTTTCTGCACCATCGGTGCAAACTCTGAATTCTAGCTTCGCAGCCTGTAAGGAGGAGGCATTAAGTGAGCCACAATGTCGAAAAACCAGGCAGACAGAGGACACGCACCCCACAGGCTTTCCCCAGGTGAGGCCCCAAAACAAGACCACAAGGCAAGCAGAGGAGGCCAAGTACTCAGAGTCAATGCCTCTGGAGCCATTAGCTCATGAGTGGTTGGTAAAGTGTGCTGCCGGGCTGTGGGGGCAAATCCACGCTTTGCTGCTGCGGGACACACGGTTGGCACAGAAGAAGGACTTCATGTCAGGTTTCACAGCGCTCCACTGGGCCGCCAAGACCGGCAACAGCGAGGTGATACACAAGCTCATGGATATCTCCAGGAAAAGAGGCACTTACATTGACATCAACTGCAAAGCGCACGGAGGATACACGCCTTTGCACATTGCAGCCATACACGGCCACACTGAGGTAATGGTCGCGCTTGTGCAAGGGTACGGGGCGAATGTTAATGAAAGAGATAATGCCGGCAGGAAGGCCTTCCACTACCTGGGCAAAGGTGTGTCGGCAGAGGTCAGGGCGCTTCTGGGAGGACTGCAGCAGAGCGGGCACAGGGAGAGGACGGAAGAGGAAGACTACAGGGAGCATCCGAAAGGCCTCAACACCATCAGTAAACTCTTCCAGCCTCACGTAGGGAAGAAACAGAAGACGGCAACCAAGTTTGCACAGGACTGGTGAGAATGACATGGATCACATCAGACAAACAAAATTGTCAGAGATAATACCGTCTTAATGTGTATATTATATTAATAGGAAACAATGTAAACCATTGTTAAATATGCTTTAGATCACTTAAAGTATATAGCTGAATTGCAAATGTGCTGTTTATCAGTATGTATTGCAATCTATAGCGGTCTTGTAGAGTGTATCACTGCAGGATGTACTATTTGAAAATGGTATTTTCTATTATAATCTAAATATCTTTTTTTCTTTGGTTAAATTCCATGGACTAACAATGAATGTTATTTTCACCTATTTAACTTATTTTCAAAACAACACAATTTGTGATAGTGAAACTGCACATACCTTAATACCCAATTTGTAATAAATCTTTTTAATTTCTTGATTTATGACTTCAGAGTAGTATAAAATATGAGAAAAGGCCACGCCTAGGAAACAGTTTCTATCAGCACTGGTATGAAACAATGTCATTGTGTTGTTGAACATCAAAATGAAATCAGTTAAAGTTCTTTAAATAAAACTGGGTGCAGAGAAAACATCTAATACTAAAAAAAGGAATGGCAGATTTTTTTAAATTAAAAAAAGATACCTCTATTTCAGTAAAAGCAAAAGGAAGCAGTTATGAAAACCAGGCAACTAGTCAGGGTGTTGGAATGTCTCCTTTTTCAATTTCTTTATGAACTTGAGGTTCAAATGAATAAGTTTCCTTTCGTGGGACAACTTTGGGCCCCATTTCTGGACTATTATGTTAAAAAAAGACAAGGTATTAGACATTATATAGACATTATAAGGTTAGATAATTGGACAGCAGAACAACTTTAAGTTTTGCCGCTGTACACCACCGAAATGGATTTGAAACAAAACCATCAAGATGTAACTGCAGTGTAGACATTCAGTTTCAATTCAAGGAGTTTAACAACAATATCACAATAACTGATTAGGAATTAGTCATTTTTATACCTAGGGCCACATTTTGCAAGGCTCAAAAAGAATTGGACCATTGACAACTGATCAGTTTCCTGGCCAGATGAGGCCTGTTCCCTGGTTTTTTCATGACAAATAAAGCAGATAAAAGATCTGCAGTTGATTCAAAGTGCTGACTTTGCATTTGGTAGCTATTCAAATGAACTTCTAATATGCATCCAAAGAGGTGTCAATGGAAATGAAGGAGGCCGCTATTAGGCCGAAAAAACAAAGCAAACCTATCAGACAGAAGTCAAAAAGTTTAGGTGAGGCAGAATCAACAATCTGGTACATTCTTAAAAAGAAGGAATGAACTGATGAGCTCAGCAACACCAAAATACCTGAAGACCACAGAAGAAAATGAAAGTGGATGATGCAGAATTCTTTCCTTGGTAAGTTAAACCCTTCACAACATCTAGTTAGGTCAGGAAAAGCAGGTAGGAGGTGGATGTATCATGGTCCATGTCTACAATCAAGAGACGCCTTCATGAATGTAAATACAGAGGGTTTACCACAAAGTACAAACTACTGGTAACACATAAGAACAGAGAGGCCCGTTTAGACTATGCTAGAAAACTTCTAAAAAAATCTGTTAAGTTCTGGAACAAGGTTCTTTGGACAGATGAGACCAAGATGAACTTTTACCAGAATGATGGGAAGAGAAGAATATGGAGAAGGAGAGAAACAAAGCCACCACATCATCTGTCAGACATGGTGGAGCCAGTGTTATGGTGCAGACATGTATGGCTGCCAATGGAACTGGGTCACTGGTGTTTATTGATGATGTGACTGTTGACAGAAGCAGCAGGATGAATTCTGAAGTGTATAGAGCTTTACTGTCTGCTCAGATTCAGCCAAATGTTGCAACACTGATAGGACGATGCTTCAGTACAGATGGATAGTGACCTAAACCATACCGGGAAAGACACCCAAGAGCTTCTCAATGCAAAGAAATGGAATATTCTTCAATGTCCAAGTCAGTCATCTGACCTCAACCCAAGTGAGCATGTTTTTAAGTTATTTAAGGCAGAAATGAGGGCAGAACGACTCACAAACAAGCAGCTGCTGAAGGTGGTTGTAGTAAAGACCTGGCAAACATCTCAAGGGAAGAAACTCAGCATTTGGTGATGTTCATGGGTTCCAGACCTCAGGCAGTCATTGACTGAAAAAGATTTTCATCCAAGTTTTTAAAAATAATCTTTATGTTTTTAATTGTCTTGCCTTGTCCAACTACTTTTGAGCGTCTGAAAATGAAGTACCGTGTATAAATATGGATGGAATTCCTAAACAGTTAATGTGATATTTTTATTACACCCCTTGTATTAAAGCTGAAAGGCTACGTTTCACTATTGTCAGTGCTGTCATGGATAAAAGAATGACTGATTTTCTATTCAAAAATCAGACACGCATGAAAACAGTATTCAGCGTATTTTATTTTAATATAAAAAAACCTGTTTTTATCCTCATCTGACCCAGAGGAAAACAATCCCTGATGACAGGAAAAGATCTGGAGCTCAGACAATGAAGCCATAAGCAAAACAGTGTAAGAACAATGTCCTTTGTCTTGTTATCTGGAAAAGAAGCTGCTTGTATAATGATTCCAACAAAGGAATGCTGCACTCACAGCAACTATTCAATATAGTAGACTATATTAGGTTTTTATCCCACCACAAGACTTTATTACTGCAAGAGGACAAACTGATTATAAAAGGAAATCTACCACCAAAAGGTTTCCTTTGTCTAATCTTTAATGGTCCAGACAAAATTTTCAAACATCAAAGTCTCACAAACAATAGTTTGATGTGTTCAAGGTCTTGTATCATTTCCTGTTAGTACAAAATGCCAAAGTGCCAAAATGCATTGATTTCTGGTCTACTAACAGCTGCAGTAAAACAGAATAATAAACAGATTAGTAAAGATTTTTAAAATGTATACGATATGGACCTGGGATATAGGTACAATCTACATCTAAAGCCCCTCTACTGGACCCTAGAGGTTAAAACTACACTCCACAATATGAACATGCAGGTTGGTATTAACAACTTTTTATTGCTTTTTTTTTTTTTTTTTTTTTTTTTAGAATTTCAAAAATAATGAGACTAAAAATAAAATTTAAAACTTGTACCGTGGATGGTATTAAAGGATGACCATAACAGCAACAAAATCCCTAATATCAATCTACTACCAAACATCATCAAATCACTGGTAGTTACCCAACTCTGTCCAGTCAACCACAGCTAAAAAACCTTTACTGGTGTGGTGTTTTAGAGTTTACTAAGGCATCAAGCCTTTACAATAAGACGAAGTAATCAAACTTTCTCTTTAGGGCGACTGTCTAAATGTTACGTCCTCGTAGTTGCAGTTTAAATCTCAGGCCAGTAGAGGGAATGACAGAATAACCTTTTCATCCCAGTTTAAAATATGTACTTGCACGGTCATGCAAAGATGTTTTATCAGTTTATGGACACTACTTTTTCATTTGGTGAGAGAAACTATGATGGTAGCTTTAACCTGCCCATGTTAATATTTTTTCATAGATTCCAATTTTCAAAAGTACAGTTTAAGAACGATGATGTGTAACATGGGCTCAAAAATTGATCAGTTTTATTGGTGAAGAAATTGCAAAACCAGTAGCTACCCACTAAAGCTGGGTAAAATGGCTGAAATTTATATTAATAAGATTTTTTTTCAAATTGTATATCACAGCATGGGAAATACACATAAAACAAATAGATTTCAATAAAATATTTAGCGTGTATTACATTAGTTAAGCCTCCTCACGTGTAGAATAAAAACATAAATAAAATAAAACCTGTGGTGAACTATTATTTGGCCTGCCACACAACCAAAATTTAAAAATGCAACAGTCTGCACTACAAAACAACTCACCACATACTCTGCAGACTACCAAAGCTAAGGAGAATGTCCAGCATACAGTAAAAATGTCAAGTCAAGCTCAAATATGTTCAGTGTGGTCAATACATTTAGCACTAAAAATAGTTCTACAAAGCAGTCTGGCAGTGATACCTTACTGATACAGCTGTTAGCAGGAAAGGGTTCTAAATGATTTTGCCACTATCACCTTATAGGCCCAGAAACTTTATCATCTATCAAAAACTCAACAAAACCGAAATTACCTCTTCATTCGTCTTTGACAAGGAGCCAAATTGTTCATTTTAGATACTCCATATACATACATCATCCCACATTTCCCAATATAAAACTGTGGGCAGCCACTTCCGCCTCACAAGGTCCCAGTCAGTCTGTCCTTTAAAGCAAAAATACCATAAACCCTGGGTAAGGAAATGGCTGATGAAAAGAGCATACAGCAAATCAAAGGAGTTGGCAGAGAAAACGGTTATCAGACATGAAGGAAAAAAGGTCCAAGTTGCTTTATTTCTTTTGGATATGTAGCTATGTTTACAAAAATATGATATAGTCCCTCTCTGGACATAAAAGTTTTTTGATTTGTTTGCTGCACAAAGGTCTGTCCTCTTGTCCTCCTGTAGCTTTAAAATAGCTACACTTTATTTTGCCCTTTTTTCCAGCATGACCATGACATACTGTTGAGTGTTCCCTGTTAAACTGAGACACTGGTTACCTGTTTTAAATGGTGGGGAATCATTACCTGAGAACAAATAAATTACCATGAGTTATCCAATTTTTCCCCCCGCAAGTTAACACTTTGGAATTGAATAATATATCAATGGAAATATTACACACATAGATGAATTTATCTAAAGTAAGATAAATTTGGCTAAATGACAGTTCTAAAGTAACTAACCAGTTAGACCCTGTTTAATTCCATTTTTTGAAACTAGCTAACCTATTAACATTATATACCTTCTATTATGGCTCGGTTATTCAAAAAAAGAACTCATTATCTAACTACATCAACCATACTTTACTTCATCGCAGTTTTTGTAAATATAACTTTAACATTTGCTAAATGTTAACCTTAAAAATAAAGTTAAGCGTTTGCTGGCCAGCGGACTGGTACTCCCAGAAATCAATAACTCACCAATGTAGCTTCCCCTTTACACCTTAAACACTTAAGTTTATACTTTCTTAAAGTTATCCCCAGAACTTGCAACAAGAAATTCCTTTACAAAGTGGTGGACATCTTTTTGTAGAATCCAACTGGTCACCTGAGATATAAACTTCATTCACATACACCCACCTGTGCCGGAAGTTTTGAGGACTTGTCTTCAAAATAAAAGCGCCAATGTGTCGCCATAAAGGCCCTCATTTTGAGGCCCGTATGCTTAATACCGTGAATCTGTGCTTTTCTCCTGGAGAAAATGTGTTATTCATTAAAAGCGTAACCTCAATTTCACTCTTTGTATTTCCATTTTAACCTTATTTTGAATACAGCAGGAAATCTGTTTTTTAAAAATATTGTGAGTTTAATATGCTTGTTCTGGGATGAACTATTGTTTATTTCAGCTCAACCACGAAAATGAACGAGTAATTGCCTGAAATAGTAATAATAGTGATGGAGGTGATTGCCTCCACCTGCGCGTGTTGAGCAGCGGCGGCACGTGCGTGATCTTCGTTGCCCTCGCGCTCTCAGCGGAGAGCCTGCCTTAAGTTTCGACCGGTCTCGTCGTTTATCAAGGGGAAACAAATGCTGATGTCAGCCGCCCTTCCTTATTTCCGCACCGTCGCCCTTTTGCTGCTCTTCACCTATGGCTGCCCGCTGGTCAGATCTTCTCTGCCCGCCTCCAACGCGCTGCGCAAACCGGGCGACCTCGCTTACCCGTACGGCGGCATCTTCTCCCCGCTGCTCAAAGCCCTGTCGGAGCACGGGGGGCCCAGGTGGAACCCGGGCCCCAGGAGAAAGCTGAAACCCGAGCACAGGTACATGAAGTACCTGACCGAGGTTTACAAGAGGTCCCGCGGGGCGCAGAGGAGCCTGGACGGGAGTAAAATCTACAACACGGTCCGGCTGATCAAGCCGCAAGACGAATGTCCTGCACAGAGTAGTCAAGGTGAGCGAGTTACACATCAGAGGCCATAGTGGCTCCTCTGACTGGACGCTGACAGTGCACCATGTGTAGTGCTCTGAATAATGACAGCACTGGGGCTTGATGACAACTTCAATGATTAAAATTTGCGTTATTCTGAAAAAGATGCCATAAATGATTCCCAAGTACACTTGTACAAAAATAAGGTCTTAGGGTCTTAAAAAAGGGGAAGGATCAAATACAAACCCTACAGTGTTTTTGCCTGTTATTTACGGCACCTTTTATTAATAAAATTAAATAGTAAGCCACTGGGTCGGAAGGACGAGGCTGCTAGTGTAAGTGGGCCCAGGCTGGATTACGACCGCTTCTGGGGCTCCAGACCTGCAGGGCCCCAGATTCACAGTGCATTTATTGGCTGAGGTAATAGAATTTTCATTGCTCATATCTTAGGGTAACTGCACCATTTAAGAGCACATCAGCTAAAGAGGGTCCTGTATTATTAGTTAATGATTTGACTCTGATATGAGTGGGGGCCCTGTATCAAAATCTAGGTCGAATACCTTAATTGTCTTTTGTTTTATATTGTGCTCAGATGGTAAAAAATAAAGTTGTGTTGAATCAAATTTCCACATACTTGAATGAATCACAGTAAACCATAGCACAAGGTAGTATAATTTTTTGCAGGGGATGTATGGGGAAGATACAATGTGTAGTAGCTGTTTGCAGTGTACTTAGACTTTAAGGCCACAATGTGCATACACAATGCACAGAGCAGCAGATAGGGGCCCAACAGCCGTTTTTAATCATGTCATTGGCTAAATAATTAAGTGCCATGCAGGACATTACAGCAGGAAAACGTAAAGCCGCCCGTCTTTGGGGCCTTTTCAACAGATTTGACTAGGTGTTGCACAATCCCAAATAAAAAAACATCATAGCTATACTAAGAGAAGAGCATTTTCAGTCTAGTGGTCAGAACAACATGTTTTGTGCTATGATTTTCATACCCTGTGCTTTGCAGAAATTACAGACAATATTCCTAAAGTGAGTGAATATGTGTGTGTAGGTTTAATCATTGTTCCATCAGTGCAGATTAGATGTCAGTGAAGATATCATCTAATTTGCCAAATAACTGGCTGTTTTATGGATGAATTATTTTTTTATTTTTCATATATATATAATAAATGATATTTTAAAGCTAGTGACAAAGAATGTAAAACTTTACTGCAATAATGAGACGCTAAGCGGGTTCACTTGATATGATATTATGTGTTTCATGCAGCCTTTCAATCTTGATTTTGTACAATTTATGAAATAATATTTGTCAGTCAAAATGGGCATTTCACCAGTGGTGCCCCCCCCTTAAAACTCATGGGGTCATGTAATCAAAAATCAGTGATCTTATGCACTTAAACAGGCATATGTACGAGATGGACATGTTTGTCCAGGCTAATTAATATCTAGAGATTTAAAATGTAGACTCTTGTTTTATGAGACTGATGAACCGTGCAATGGTGACACTCTGCCTTATGTTTTCTCAAATTCTCCCTCAGAGAGTTTTATGCAGGATATTTCCTACAGCCTTGATCAAGTAAGAAGAAAAGAACAGCTTCTATCATCTGCTCTGCTATACAATTTTGACCACAACCCTGCAGTACCCATGAACTCTGTGTGCTACCTGAGTATCAAGGAGCAGGAGCAGTCGAACCATTGCCAGGTGTGTCCTGTAGTCCACTACGCTGTGAACTTCACGGCCGGCACTGACAGGAGGAGCAGGAGAAACTGGGTGGAGGTTGACATCACCTCATTTGTCCAGCCTCTCTTAAAGCTTCAGGAGAAGAATATACGCCTACTCATCAACATTAGCTGCCCAGAGGAACGAAGAGCCAGGGCCGCTGGGCGTAAAGCCCCACTGGAGTTCACCCTGAGGCCACCTCCTCTGCTTCTTTATCTCAATGACACCAGCAAAATCACTCACCAGAGGTTACCGGTCAGAGCCAAAGCAGGTGAAAGGCCAAGCACTGCAGCAAACACATTTCACGAGAAGGCGCTCAAACCAGAACAGAGGTTAAGGCGCAAGAGGAGATGGAAGAGGGAATCTCCAAAGAGCAAACGAGGTGATAAAAGCCTTGATATCCACCTGCCTGAGCTTCTCCCAAGCTCAGAATTCCCGACAAGTGACTGTGCCTTGTATGACTTTCGGGTGCGATTCAGCCAGCTCAAACTGGATCACTGGATTGTTTTTCCTCCAAAGTACAACCCCAGGTACTGCAGAGGCATCTGCCCAAGGACCATGGGCTTCATCTACGGTTCGCCTGTCCACACCATGGTGCAAAACATCATCTATGAGAAGCTTGACTCCTCGGTGCCCAGGCCCTCATGTATTCCCTCACACTACAGCCCCCTGAGTGTAATGATCTTTGAGGAGGACGGATCCTATGTCTACAAGGAATTCGAAGACATGGTTGCCACCAGGTGCACATGTCGCTAAGCCAGGTACCAACATATGTCTGGTTGTGTTCCTCTTTCAAAGGCTGGATAGAAAATCGCAACTAATGTAACAATGGTCATACAGATGGACTTTCCTCAACCTCCATGTATCGGATATTCTGACCAGGCTCAGTGATTTCATGAATTTATAAAATCGTTGTGCATGATCTGGAGCAGGTGTGATTACTTAAACAAAAAGTATTTTATCCTAATGAAAAAATGTGGAAACGTAGAAGTTATTTCCTTTTTGTTAAGGCAATGTGGTATTGAGTCTGACAAACCTGAAGAAGAAAATATTTAATGTATGATTTTGTATGATTTTTTTTAGTTCTATTTTTTTGTTAACTTATTTTTGGTGGGTGGTCTGTCATTATTCTTTAATTTAACACAGTTACCAAGTTTTAAGTAGCCCTGTTGTTGAGAGAAGATGAAAAAGCAGTCACAAACCATTATTAAGCCTTTTACATATTGTTTTATTCCTGGGGATTACAGACAGTCTCACCTGTCTCCATAATGTCCAGAATGAAAGTTGTCAAGGTTTCAGTGTGTATTAATTACTTCTGGTCACTGAGTGACTGCATACATATGAACTAAATGCATACTTCTATCTTTGTACTGGTTGAATGTGACTAAATGCATGTCATGTCTATTTATGCAAACTGAATGAATTCACTGTGTATCTGTGCTCAGCTTAGGGATGTTCAAAAGAATGAAAATATGTAGACTTGTGCTCTGAAAAGTTGGAAAAAAAAAAATAAAAATAGCATCCATAAATTTTGTTTTGTGCATATGTGGCTGAAATGTTTGTACAACACAGGGAACATGTGCAGTAGAGAGGCAAGAGGTTTTGATTCTTGTAGTTGAGTGTTTGTTCTGGCCAGTGAGTCTTTCTCAAAAACAGCCTTGCAAATTACACATTAGGCTACACGCACTCCACTCTTAACAAGATTGTGTGTGAGGGACCCCATTGGAGAAGAGACTGTTAAAGAGTTATCTGATACTTGCAGTAGTGGAAGAAGTACTTTCATTCTTCACTTTAGTAAAAGTACCAAAAGAACAATGTAAAAATACTCCATTACAAGTAGATCTTGCATTTAAAATTCTACTTGTGTAAAAGTGCAGCATTATAATTAGCTAAATGTACCTATAGTTTTAAAAGGAGAGGTACTTTTTTGCAAAAAATTGGCTCCTGTGATTAAGAGTCCTGTGGTTCCCAACCTAAAGGTCTGGCCCTTCCAAAGGGTCACAAGATAAATCTGAGGAGTCGTGAGATGATTAATGGGGTGAGAACAAGGAAAAACATTGATCAGCTAAAAAATGTGGATTCATTTTTCAGACTTTAACTATTGTGCTTTTTGTGGGATATTTAAGAGTGTTGCCTTTTTGTGCCTCACGTGTGGTTGAAATGAATACATAGACAAGTTAAAAGGGGAAAACTTTGTGGAATTGGATGAAGCGCTTCAGCTACATACCGCTTTATTGTAAGGGGTCAAAAAAGTTGGGAACCAACGGTTTAATCTTTTATTAATGTATTGAATTTATAATTCTATCTTCAATGTCAAATCTTAATATGAAAAGTAACAAGTCTTTACAGGTGTCTGATAGATGCAGTGCAGTAAAAAGTAAAAGGGGTCCCACTGGAATAAAGTGGAATAGAAGTATGAAGTAGCATAAAATGGAAACGGTCAAGCAAATTAAAATGACCTCAAATGAAAACTATACTTGCCCTTTGGAAACATGAATCTGTTTTTTGGGGGATTTTATACGTCAAACGACAGAATTTTTTCAGTAAAGGTCATTACTACATTGCTGAAAATGACCTTGGTCTCCTGCATATAACTTGTACAGATCAGTTCAGAGGAGATCCACATCATCAGGCTCTCTGTCAGGCCGGTGACATATCAGTACCGCAGGACTGAAGAAGGCACCAACACAAAAAGGAACAGTATCTTATGCTAATGGCTGTGAAACATTTTAAAGGCCTCAGCCCCGACGAATTTTTTGCATTTTCTCCAATGTCAACCTCTGATTTTGGCACTTAACGATTAACGTACAGTCCCTGGCAGTCACGACAGTCTAGAACAACCGATGCCCATATTACACAAAATCCTACCAGGTCCTGAAGATTATTTAAAAAACAAAACTAAAACAAAAAAAAATCCCTGTGGATCCTTGAAGAACCAAGAGCTGGGAGTGATGTGTCCACACTCCAGTCCGCCAGGTGGCGGTAATGCCCTCGCTGCGTCCGACCGCCGACGCTCGGATAAAAAGGAAGGACGGCGGGACGTCGTTAGGAAACACTGCCGAGGAGCGGCACGGTGAGTCCCAATGTCACCGCCAATAACGACATTTACAACCGCTCGGTTCACCAAACCGTGTGAAAAACGTCCGCTTCGTTGCTTTAGGAGTGGCCCGGGTTTCACCCCTTTCGATCCGACCACCGTGTAAGCGTTGAACTCGAGGCGGCGGTTCAAGGACTGTTTGTACTGTAGCAGCTAACCGCTAGCTCCGGGCGGCTAGTTGACGCTAACGATGAACAAACATGGCTAAACCGTCCTGTGCCCCCGGTACCGTCGTCTCGGTCGGTATTTCGCAGTAGTGTAACTGTTAGACACCGTAGCAGCCCCCTGTGTTGTTGCCTCACGGTTGATCGTTTTAGGCGTTTATGAATGTCGTTATTACGGCTTTAGCACAGCGGTTCACATGACCGTAGGGGAACTATATTTGTTTAGTGCATATAGTCGTAGTTCACTGTTTTAACCTCTTACTGCAACTAACAAAATCAATTACACAAGACATAACGTAGCTATTGTAAGTGATAATCCCATGACATACAAAATAGTTGCGTAATATCTAGCCAATCATGCACAGTGAAATAGGGCCGGTGAACCCTAAAGATCATTTAAAAAACATTGTCATAGATATTACGAATATCGATTAATGTTGTTAATCTTACAGCTGTATGTTCAGACTGATTCAGACTGACAAACAGTAAGCCAGTGAATTTTTATTTTCTCAAATTGTTTAGTCACCCCCTTAAATATAAGATAGAAATGAATTTGTATTTACTGAATAGTTACACTATATTCAGAGTGGTTTCATTACATTTTACCAAGAAACACTGAGAGGAGTTAGGCCTCTCTCTACCAGGATACACAGATCAGTGCGAGAGTCACTGGACACAGTTTGACCACCACTATTTTGATTTGGACTATTTGTATTTCATCCAGGCATATTTCATGCTAGTGGCTGCCAATTTATTTAACTTCTGCAAATTTCTGATTGTCTTTTCAGATCAGCTCTCTGGTGAACATGGGCCGCCACTTTGGAGACTTGGCCAAGGTCAGGCATGTAATCACATACAGTCTGTCCCCATTTGAACAGAGGGCTTTCCCCAACTACTTCTCCAAGGGAATCCCCAATGTGTGGAGACGGTTCACAGCTTCTTTCTTCAAAGTTGCCCCCCGTGAGTCATTGAAATCATCTGTGGTGGACTGTAGCTACCAATAATACACTCTCTTTTCTGCACAACATTTTCTTTAAGTGCTTTGGATATCAGGCTTTGGTGCATGCTCTTGTTGAGTTTGGGGTTGTAGAGCACATACAGCTAGCATACTCAGATAAATGTGCAGAAACCACAAAACACTAATTTTGAGCTGTGACCATGTTTTTACAAGAGATTGTTGTGCTTTTTAATTATTCTTATATAAAATATATTTTTTCTTTTTCTCTGGCTAGTGTGAAATTTAAAAGAAGATTTAGAAGGCTTACTCATGACATTTATTGCACAGCTAAGTGAAAAAAATGAAACATAGCATTAAAATCCTGGTGCTGATCTGTTTTGTGATCTTCCTTTTTGCAGCCATGATCCTCATGTACCTGACGTACACCTGGGGCAACAGTGTCCATCAGCAGGGCAAGAGGAAGAATCTTGCTGACTATGAGAACGACGAATAATCTCCCGCCACCTTTCTGAAAGCCTCCCTATGTTCTTAATTCCAACTCTGTATGTTTAACCAATAAAGATGAAAATATTTATGTGAAATCAGTCCTGATTGATTTCATTCAGTCATCTCTCCTTAATGTCTACTAATGTTCAGTCACTGAGGGTGTGAAATCAGTGCTGTGGTTTTACAAATTTAGTCCTAAACTGTTTTTTTTTTTTTTTGTAATTCATGTCATTTATCACGTACAGTGATCATGCCAGTAATGAGCAGCAGCAATGTCTTCAACATGATGATTTGCTGCTTTTCTTTGTTTTATTTTTTTTGTAAATGGAAGATTGCTGGGGTGTGGATCGTGGGTTGAACAAGACATGATGGAAGACGTAACCTTGAGATGTCGGAAAGTGCAATGGCTATTTTTCTGACATGCTAAAGACAGAAGAAATTATACATTCTTACTGTGCAAATTAAAGGTGATCTTGTTTTGTTTTAATGGGGAGATAGCTGTGATAAAGTAGTCTAACAAATCATATTGCATTTAAGACATCAGGCAAGCGCCGAAGAGCATTTGCATTTGTCTGCAGTGGCCGTAATGGTGGTGGGTGGGGCTTTTTATGTCGAAGCCTGGGAGCCACAGCGCCGGCAGGTGACCGACAGCGGGTTTCAGACCGTCGCATCTGGACACAATCCAGCAACGTGGTCCCGGAGACTCGAGTCGGCAGCTCCGTGTGAACGTTTACAGACGGACAGGGCCGCCGCGGAGGCCGCCGCGCAGACCGCCCGCGGCCTGCGGGGGGCGCACGACCCTCGTCGGCGGCGCCTCTGCGGGTCGGCTGCCATTGGTCGGTGGGACGGACAGAAAATTCCTGAACGCAGCTCTCACGCATCAGCCGGCGAACCACCGCATGCTGCCGCTCGGTTTCATGGAACAAGAACAAGGGTGGATCACCGTGCGCTGAATCCGCCGTAGCCGTCTTTGTCGCCTTGAGCACCGGGCCGCGTTTCCGCTCTTTCGCCGTAGTCGCCCGCTCCCGACGCCGTTTCACTTTTAGCCGGAGAAGATGTCAGTTGTGGGATTTGACGTCGGGTTCCTGAACTGCTATGTAGCGGTAGCCAGAGCCGGAGGGATCGAGACAGTCGCCAATGAATACAGCGACCGGTGCACGCCGTGAGTACGACCTTTATCGACGGCGTCGCCGTCGCCGGTGGCGGGGGACGGGGTGTGAACGGATCCGCGTCCGCTCGTCACGACTTTTTTTTTAAGTGGAGCTAGCGTGGCTAGCTGCCCGGCTAGTTAGCATGCTAACAGATTTCACAACAGGAAGCGGCGTGTGAGTGCTAAAGCTAACGGTAGCAGACGCGAAACCATTGTGATTAGGAAGAAATCCTGGCACCGATTGGCGTGGTGGCAGGATTCTTGTGGCGTTTTACCACAATAACACCACCGGGTTCATTTACAGACTCTAATAACCGACCTGTACAGGCAGGTGGGGATTTTTTTTTCCTTTACTGCGGGCGTGATTTAGCGCATGATGGGAGGAGGCCGTATCCAGACTGTCAAAAACGGCTTGAGCAATCCATTGTACTTCATTGTCCAAACCCATGGTCATCAGGAGACACTGGTGAAACCAGTGAAGAATGTGTATTTAGAAATATAAACATTATCATTACACGAAATCATCACCACCACTATTAATGACCATTTCATTACTGGTGGCATCAACCCAATACGAAGCTGCATCATTGACACAACTGTTGTAGAAGAAATAACTGGACTGTGTTTTCTTTTTTTTTAGAGCATGTGTTTCCTTTGGACCCAGGAACCGCTCGATCGGCGCAGCAGCAAAAAGCCAGGTAAGTTTTCATGGGAAGTCTGGGAACGCGATCATTAACCTGGAAGAAGAGGGACCAGTGTTTCCGTAGAGCATTGAATGCGTATGAGCATGAGCAGTACTAGGCATGGGTACAGCACACATCAAATTCAGCACCAACACAAAAAAACCCTTTCAAGTGACTAATAGCCAGCTTGCCTAAGTGTGCTTGGGTTTCAATAGTGAGTTGTCTTTCCCCTTTTTTCTGTCAAAACAGGTCGTCACAAACTGCAAGAACACAGTCCAAGGGTTCAAGAGGTTTCATGGCAGGGCGTGTTCAGATCCGTACGTGCAGCGCCTCAAAAATAGCCTGGTCTATGATATCGCACAAATGCGCACAGGAACAACTGGCATTAAGGTAAGAGACAAAAGAACAAGAATCACAGTGAAAATCATGCATTAGGATGTTTAACAATCTGTAGGTAGCCCTCATGACAGCCCAGATACAGTGCCCATACCACGCAGTTATCCTTTGAAAATTAGATTTCCTCTCTGCTCTCATTCTGTAAGATCTGCAATGATTCTCATGTTGTTGTAATTTGGTTGGCCAGTCCTGGTAAGTATCATTCTGCCCAATAAGATTTAGGTCATAGAAAAGGGATGCTGTTCAGGTGCTGTCAGGCAGAGCATAGAGAAAAGTCTACGGTACATTAATGATTTCATAACACTGACTGGTTTCAAACATTACCTGCAGTTGATTTGGTTTCTTAGACCAACAAGAATATTTTTTTTATTGAAATTGGTTTATAATCCATTCATCAATTCAGACCTGAGTATATTTTTGTTTTTGAAGGACCAAAATTTTTGTAATGGATCAGTTTTTAGTGTCCACTAGATAACAGCATTTTATTGCACCTGTGACACAGAACATCTTTGCATCTTGGAGTTATTAACTGTGTGTCTATAGCCTTGAACTGAGATAATGTTTGAAACGTGGCCTTGATAATACAGTGGAAGTATAAGGGAAACTGTTAAGGCTGACTGAGAGACTTTGGTATGTGAAAATGTTAATTAAACGCAAAGTTAAATGAAGCAAATAAGCCAAACTCTGTATGTTTTGAGAAGTGAATTGTGATTTTTAAAGTTGTATTTTTTTTAAATGTATAAGCTGCGAGCCAACAGATTGAGAGGAATGTGACAATCTTCTTGTCTGCAAATTTGACTGTTACCAAAGGTGATGTACATGGAGGAGGAGAAAGTGTTCAGCATTGAACAGGTCACCGCCATGCTGCTGACCAAGCTGAAGGAGACGGCAGAGAATGCGCTGAAGAAGCCTGTGGCTGACTGCGTTGTCTCTGTAAGTGTTGACATGGCTCTGCACAGTTTTTGATGCTGGCTTTATAAAGGCTTAAAGCCCGAACTTCGACCAAACTATGGCTCTCATCAAGCAGGTTAACTGAAAACACATATGTAGGTTTGGAAAAAATGAATGTATTTTAAATGCTTTTCTATTGTATCCAGGTTCCCTGTTACTACACTGATGCTGAGAGGAGATCAGTAGTAGATGCTGCTCAGATTGCTGGACTCAACTGCCTGAGGCTCATGAATGAAACAACTGCAGGTCTGTACTAGGGTTTTTTGGGTAGGGCTTAGGCAAGGATGTGCATGTTGGTGATTGTTGTACTGATTGTGGCTGCTTCTCTGTACTTCCATTCCAGCACCTGTTTACTTTAAAAGTAATTGAACAATTTTTCTTCTAGTTGCATTAGCGTATGGGATCTACAAACAGGATCTCCCTGCTCCCGAGGAGAAGGCCAGAAATGTGGTGTTTGTGGATCTGGGCCATTCTGGATACCAGACATCAATTTGTGCCTTTAACAAGGGCAAACTCAAGGTGTGGGAGTGTGTGTGTGTGTGTGTGTGTGTGTGTGTATTGGTATGTGTGTATGTAAATAAACCTACTGTACATGCTTTATAAATCTATGGGAGGCTTTGTTTGCTAACTTCTCCCTTGGCCTCTTCTCCACGTCTCTCAGGTCCTTGCCACAGCCTGTGACCCAGAATTGGGAGGAAAGGATTTTGATGAGGTATTGGTCAAGTATTTCTGTGAGGAATTTGGCAAGAAGTACAAGCTTGATGTTAAGTCAAAGCCCAGGGCTCTGGTCAGGCTTTACCAGGAGTGTGAAAAACTGAAAAAACTGATGAGTGCCAACTCCTCAGACCTGCCACTTAACATTGAGTGCTTCATGAACGACATTGATGTCTCTGGAAAACTGAACAGGTAAGCCAACAAGAAACAAGATTTTTTGGACTTCTTTTTAAAAAAAATTATGCATCATTTGTATCTATCTACTCTCTCTTACATTGAAATTTACTTTTCAAGTTTGAGCAATATCTGTTTTTTTCTCTTCCACAAGGGGTCAGTTTGAAGAGATGTGTGCTGACATTTTGGCCAAGGTAGAGCCTCCACTGCAGAGTCTGCTGGAACATGCTAGTGAGTGTTATTTCCTCCAGTTGGGATTTACCTCACTTTATTCACCCAACATTCCTATTAGTTCTGTTTTAAAGGATATAATGTAAACTAGTCCAGCAGCCAATGTGACAATTAAACTGTGTTTTTGTCCCATAAGAAATGAAAAAGGAAGACATCTATGCAGTTGAGATAGTGGGTGGAGCTTCCAGGATCCCTGCTGTCAAAGAGAGAATTAGCAAATTCTTTGGGAAGGAGTTGAGTACTACACTGAATGCTGACGAAGCTGTGGCCAGAGGATGTGCCCTGCAAGTATGTCACACCCTGGTTTAGACAAGAGCTGGTCTCCACCCCTCCTGTTGCTTGCGATAAAATTGTCCCTTGCCAGCACTTTAAAGAACCTTTTCCTTGATTAAGCATCTATTTATGTTATGAAAATAAAAATGGTGTTTTTCACTTTTAGGGATAAAGCTTCCATTTTAGTGCTACATTCACTGAAATACTGGTTGTTTCTCCACAGTGTGCAATATTGTCACCTGCCTTCAAAGTGCGTGAATTCTCAATCACAGACATCGTTCCATATCCCATCTCCCTGAAGTGGCATTCTGCTGCAGAGGAAGGTTTGAGGTAAACGATTTTCTTGATATCATATTTTCTACTCTGTCTGACCTTAACTATTTAATATAATAATTATTTTATGTCTTTCATTTGTTGCAGTGATTGTGAGGTGTTTCCCAAGAACCATGCAGCACCCTTCTCCAAAGTGTTGACCTTCTACCGGAAAGAGCCTTTCTCTTTGGAGGCCTACTACAATTGCCCTAATGAGATTCCCTACCCTGACCCCACTATTGGTAAGCAACTAAAGCTTCCTACGTGATTTCTGACCATTAGGGAACACAAATACTCCAAACCATGATTAGTTTAAACATAGCTGTAATAACATGCGCTTATGAAATGGGTACTTCTGTTTGTTTTTGGTCAACTCTTTTTTTCCATCCTACAGGTCAGTTTCTGATCCAGAAGGTTGTCCCACAAGCATCTGGAGAGAGCTCCAAGGTGAAGGTTAAGGTGCGAGTGAACATCCATGGTATCTTCAGTGTTTCTAGTGCCTCCCTGGTAGAAGTGCAGAAGTCTGATGAGACTGAAGAGCCCATGGAAACAGAACAGGCCAGTGACAAAGATGGAGAGGTATTTCAACCAAATTAATACCTTTTTTTTGTTCTTTTTTTCGTTTTTTTTTCTCCTCATAGCATTCTTTTGCAATGAGCACCAAATTAGTATATGTGCTACTATTGGCACTTCTGTTTTTCGGAGAAAAAACATGCCTTATTTCTCCTCTGCAGAACACGATGCAGACTGATCAGGATGAACCACAGGAACAGGTAGACAGTCAGAAAGAAACAGAAGAGAAGGTGCCACGTGAGAATGAAGAGATGGAGGTAAGATGAACAGTATTTGTCAGTTTAATGCAGAGCTAATGCTTTGGATTACACCAGATTGAACAGTTGTTTGAATAAACTGGTAGGAAACTGGATTTCATCATTCATTTTGAGTGATTTGTATTTTGACCCCCCCTTTTTTTTAAGACTACCACAGAGGAGAGCAAGAGTGAGAAGAAGTCTGACCAGCCCCCACAAGCCAAAAAGCCCAAAGTCAAAACAAAAGTGCTGGAGCTTCCCATTGAAAACAGTCCACAGTGGCAGCTAGCAGATGACATGCTCAATCTTTTTGTAGAAAATGAGGTAACTAAGCTTTCAGCCATCACATGCACACACCACCAAATCCACAGGTCAAGCTGTTATCTTTAATTACTCAATCAGTTCATCAGTGGTCATCAGTGACAGTTGCTGTTTGGATGTTCCTCAGGGAAAGATGATCATGCAGGACAAGCTGGAGAAGGAGAGGAATGACGCCAAGAATAACGTAGAAGAGTACGTGTACGACATGAGGGACAAGCTACATGGGATGTTTGAGAAGTTTGTCAGTGAATCTGTGAGTATACAGTCACTTATGACTCACAGTAGAGAATTGTGATCAAAGTTATCCACTTATGATCACTCTAAAATAGATCTTGGCATTTGTTTTACATGTTGTGAATTTTTTTTAATTTTTTTTTTTTTTTAGGACCGAGACGGTTTGTCATTAAAGCTGGAGGACACTGAAAACTGGCTGTATGAGGATGGAGAGGATCAACCCAAACAGGTGTACATTGACAAATTGGCAGAGTTAAAGGTAATTATTGCAATGATGATTGCTTTTTTTGTTTGTTTGTTTTTTTTTCCTTCCATTGAATGGTTGAGTTTTTGATATCTTTAACTGACGTGTGTTGTGTACTCTACAGAAACTTGGCCAGCCCATCCAGGATAGGTACACAGAGGCTGAAGAGAGGCCTAAAGCTTTTGAGGAGATGGGCAAACAAATCCAGCAGTACATGAAATTTGTTGAAGCGTACAAAACAAAGGTAAAGCTAATGGTTTTTTAAGAGCATTTTTAAATGGTGTACATTGGGAATGCTTTGAAATTACATTAGAATAGTATTAATCTAGATAATACCTGTTTAATATTGAGGAAAAAAAGGATTTATGCCTGTAGTAAATAATAACACTTTTTCCCCATTGATTTCCAGGAGGAGCAGTATGACCATTTAGATGAAGCGGATGTCACCAAAGTGGACAAACTGACCAATGACGCAATGATCTGGATGAACAGCACCATGAACCAGCAAAGCAAACAGAGCTTGACGGTGGATCCCTCTGTCAAAGTCAAAGACATAAAAGCAAAAACAAGGGTGAGGGTCTGTGCATTAGATCATCATAACACTATAGGACTGAGAGACTGGAAAATGGTAAATTTAGAATGGAGAATCCCTTACATGTAAAATAAATATGCAAGTGGCTTACGATTGTTAGATTTTTCCTGTAAATACGAATTGTAGCTAGCTGGTATTGTGTATAGCAGTTGGTGGGGAGTATGTCAAAAATGCCAGCTAGAAAGTGCCAGCTAGAAAGTGATGTATTAAACCTTAGAATTCACACTGCATTATTTCTAGGTATTGAAGGATTCAAAATTCATATGTTGCTATATGGAGTTATGAACACAAAGTTGCTATACATGGTTGTAAAGTAATTTCAGATATGCTCATTAGCAATAATCGGGTGGCTAGCTATACTCATGCAGCATTCGTTCAGCTGTTATTTCACCTTCATGCACATGTTGTTTAAAGAAATTATCACTTTTTCATTAAATATATTAAATGTGTGAACATGAGACCCTGAGGTTAACTAACTAGCAGGAACATGAGTAACTTTGATGCCTATATTGAAATTATTTATTGGGCCAGGGCCAATTCGTAGATCTCCCACTGAACTGCACTTCTTTTAATATAACCATTATTTCACATTGTGTTTTTTTTTAATTTTGTAGGAGCTGTTCTCTGCTTGTAACCCCATCGTGACCAAGCCCAAACCCAAGGTGGAGCTTCCCAAGGAGAACACGCCTGCGGAGCAGAACGGGCCAGTCAACGGACAGGAGAAACCCCAGGAAGGGAACGCAGACAAGGGAACAGCCGAGAACACAGGCGCCCCCGCCTCAGAAACAACGGAAAACAAGCCTGACATGGACCTTGATTAAAGCAGCCCGGCGCCTCCCTGAAGCGAAGCTTGACGGGGGAGCTTGTTTTGCTTCAGACTGAGATGCAGCCTGGGGTGTGTATCAGAGCAGGTTAAGTGTTTCGAGATCTGCACTCCACAGTCAAAAAGCAGGCAGAGTGATTAGCACATTGAGCCCAGCTCCTGGTGGTATCTCTTGTCTGATGACATAGCATCATAGCATGCCCTCTCTCTTTCTGGATGACATAAATCAAAAAGCCAGCCGCAATAAGCCTGTTTGACAATGAGCGCTGTACACATGATGGTATTTATTTCTGTTGTGTGCTCTGTAAGTGTTCTTGTCTGTGTCACGATATGGTTTTAATAAAGTTATTGAAAATCACCGGCACCAACCTTGTTACCTCTATCAAATTTCCCCAACGTTTCCCACACAGGTACAAATATTACACACGTTGAGGTTCTACATGACTGATCCTAGTGTAGTTTCATCTTCACAGCAGGAGAGTGGTGCTGGTTTTAAGCAATATCTTAAAATAAAAAGGGCGTTAGAGAAACAAACCCCTTATAATGCAACACTTGATGGCTAAATGAATCAATAAAAGATGAAATTGTGGCTTGAGTTTAGTTGTTGCTGGTGCAATCTGGACTCATGACCTCTGCACCTCTAAGATCCTGCCCGCGGCCCTGCTCGACTAAATAGATTAGTTTTTTTACTCAGCCACATTAAATCCCTTTATCAAATCATAGTAAACCTTTAGTAAATTATTGAAGTGAGACGTGATTCGTTGAATATGCGTATAACTTTGTTGGCGAAATATTAACCAGATGAGTCGAGGAGGTTGAGCCATAGTTACGGCTGTTCACAAAAATGTTGTGTCGCCTAGCAACCACCCAGACAGGATAATGTCTGGTTAATGTCGAGACTCAAGATCTGTTTATCTTGCTCCCTCAGTCCACGCGTGTAACCAGACATACAGCTGAAGGGTTAGTAAAAGTCGTAAAATCTCTCGACGCGGCAGTGTTGGACCACCTAAGGGCTCTTACGGAACAACGCGGGGGGGGCTCTGCGCCGTCCTTTGTCCGGGTAAAGCTACCCGCCGCCTAGCTCGCTGGCTAACTTAAACCCGAGTCGAGTCAAACGTCACGTCCGACGCGAGAGGCCGCTTCCAGGAATCACATGACGCGTCCGGGTCCCGTCGGATCCGCTGCAGTCGGAGCCGCAGCTGCGAACAAAGTTTGGGTCGCGCCGCGCGGAAGCGTCCGGAGCGTTTTTCCAGCTTGTGGAGCGACACCGACCGTGGTCCGGGGGTTTTTTTTTAGCGCCGCTGCGTGACATATCTTAGATGAGTCTAAAGTCTGTTTTAGGCGTGTTTTTGTCCGTGGATTGCGTCGAGGCTGAGCTCATCTAAGACGAGACACACCGTTCATTTTGTATTGTTCCTCCAGGACGATGAAGCTGATCATACTCAATGACTACGACCAGGCGAGCGAGTGGGCTGCGAAGTACATTAGAAACAGGATTTTGCTGTTCAAACCTGGCCCGGACAGGTATTTCACCATGGGGCTCCCCACGGGTGAGTTGGAGCTGTCAAACCCCGTTTGTTTGTTTGTTTGTTTGTTTGTTTATTTTAGTGCCTGAGATAATATAAGTCCCGCCACATCTGCTGATTCAGTGTGTTTGGTGGAAATAGCCGTTAGACTTTTATTTATATGACGGGGAAACAATCGCTTTATACTCTAAAAGGTCAAAAGTTAAAATATTGATCTTCCGATATATCCCTGCAGACTGGGAGTTTAAAATGAAAGAATGCATTACAACTTGTGACCCCACGTGTTCTGCATGTAAAACTCATCCTCTAAAGAACCTGTACAGCTACCAGAATAATTTAATGCATTAACATTTTCCTCTGAAACGTAAGAGTAGTTGTGTGAAATGTCCCAAAATGGAAAGGCTTGATTACTTTGACCCAGAAAATACGTACAATACTTGAGCGAATGTAACTTTTGCCCCTGTTCTTTTTTTCATAAACTTTTTCTGCTTGCTTTCCTTAGGAAGCACACCTTTGGGTTGTTACGAGAAACTGATTGAATACTACAAGAATGGAGAAATCTCTTTCCAGTATGTAAAGACTTTCAACATGGACGAATATGTAGGTAAGGCTTCACAATTGTTTTTCCTGAAATATAAAATGGTTACACATTGATCTTGCTTGATCTTGCATATGAAACTGTCATAAAATCCTGCACAGGACTACCCAGAGATCACCCTGAGAGCTACCACTCCTTCATGTGGAATAAATTCTTTAAGCACATAGACATAAAAGCAGAGAACACCCACATCCTCGATGGTAATGCCGCTGACCTGCAGTCGGAGTGTGAAGCCTTTGAGAAAAAGATAACAGCTGCTGGGGGGATCGAGCTCTTTGTCGGAGGTCAGGAGGTCATGGTGCTGACAGTGATTGTACTATAACCAGCTACACGGTTCTGGTATCAAGTGATTACACAGGCATTGTTGAAGATGCAGTAAAATTAAAATTGCTCTCACTGTCCTATGTCAGGTATTGGACCAGATGGCCACATTGCCTTTAATGAGCCTGGTTCGAGCTTGGTTTCCAGGACCAGGGTGAAGACTCTGGCAAAGGACACTATCATGGCTAATGCTCGATTCTTTGATGGAGATCTCTCAAAAGTGCCCACCATGGCTCTGACTGTGGGTGTGGGCACTGTCATGGATGCAAAAGAGGTTAGAAAACCTACATTAATGTCAACCCTGTGTCTTTGTCTTGCTTTATGTCTGTAAATTATCAAATTTCCTTTACATTAAGATGGTTCATTTTCTATCTATTTCTTTGTCATCACCCTGACACACCAAAAAAGACCAATTTGATGATGCCCATGCCTAGTCATAAAGGCCACAGTCATATTTTGATTTTTTTTCCTCAGGTCATGATTCTCATTACTGGGGCCCACAAGGCATTTGCTTTATACAAAGCTATAGAGGAAGGCGTGAATCACATGTGGACCGTGTCTGCATTCCAGCAGCACCCACAGACTGTTTTTGTATGTGATGAAGACGCCACCCTAGAACTGCGGGTCAAAACTGTAAAGTACTTCAAAGGTGAGACTAAAACACAAATCTACAGTGCCTAAATTACTGTATTTCACGTGTGCTAAATTGTAACCTAGCTCAGATCAAGAAAGAATATCTTCAAGACATTGGCATGAATCCCAGAAAACATGCTGAGTCTTGCTCTTTCTTCAGGGATGATGCACGTGCACAACAAGCTGGTGGAGCCACTTCCTTCATATCCTGAGAAGAACTGATCTAAGGAGACGTCTTTCAGACTCTGTGTATTCATGAAGCATTTTTTTTAAAAATTAACACTCTAATGATTCCTTAGTCTCCTGATGGAGACACTGGTGGACATCAAGCAGTGCTTGGAGTTGACCACAACTAATCTAGAAATAATCAGGTGCTGGTATAGCACAAGTTTATATGTATTCAGGTGATTGTTCATACAACTGTGCCATTCATTTGTTGTTTGTAATAAAGTATCAGTTTCTACATTTCGGGTGTGATTCGGGATAATGCTGTGGTTTCCTTATTTTTTTTAATGTTGTCACATGACAACACGGAATAACCCATGTTGCCTTTAAGTGCTCCCTGTACTTTCGACATCCAGATTTGAGTTGGAAGAAACTTTTCCCTGTATGTCTGACGACAAATGGAGGCGCACGGACTAAACATCGCACTTTCGCGCAGTTTCGAGGCACTTCTACTATACATTAATATTTTCTGCTACTTTTTACATCCTTAAGTTCACGTTCTTGAACTTCACAATATTTCAGAGACAAATGTTCTCTTTGCCAAACTAAATTTTGCAGATAAAGATTTTAACAGTGCTTTATCAGATCATATAACATAATGCACTGTTAATTAATCAATTACCCGGTGATTCCAATGATACGAAGGCATCTTCTACACTTTGACGAATTACAATATGAGAACGCTGCTCATCAATGTTGTTAATGCGGCAATATAATATTCACAATAACATAAACTACGGAAATGCCCGTTCTACGCGGGTACTTTTACAGGTGATACATCAAGTACATTTCGAAACATTACTGTACTATACACTGCGGTGCTCCTACTTTCAACTACGCGGAATTTCCCAGATTGTTTCATACGTCTATTCCCGACGCGAACCGATTCGGCGGAGTTTCCGACGGCCCGGGAAGGCAGCACCGGAGGCAGCCGCAGCCAGGAGGAGAGAAGGAAGGAGATGGCCGACTAGAAGCAGCCTCGCCTCCCGCTACTCCGTCGGCGACGTCGCCTTTACCTCACCGCACCTGCACGGCCGAACCGGGGGAGAGGACGCTTCGGACGCTTCGCCCCCTCTTTCCACGATGGCAGAACAAAACAGCAACGTCAGATATCAGGAGGTAGGAAACAGTTCGCCGCCACGCTGAGAAAAAAAAAAAAAAATGTAGCTAACGGCTAGCTGGCTGGCTAGCTAGCTAGTTTGCTAGCTGGATCCGTCAACGTTAGCCTGGCACCGAGGAAAACAGCGAGCTGCGCCGACACTTGTTGACGGGCGGGCCCGGCGTGGCCGTAAGACCTCGGCCGCGACCCAGACTAGTACGGACACGATAATCGGTCCGTCCCGTGTAAACTTGAAGCCCGTGTGACCCATTGTCATCCGGCGGCTGGTTTATTAACGTTATACGGGAACGGGCAGGCCCGGACGGTGCTGTCCGGTCTCACTTTCTCTACCCCCCCCACCCCCACCCGATCCGGGAATTTCAGATTAACAGACTCTTCGGGATCAGTCGTCTTAACAGTAACTTAAACTCAAAAACAGGGCAGGATAAGTGTATTAAGATGCAGGTGCAGCCTGCTCATCTGTTGACATGTAATGATTATTAAGCAAATAACGTGTGTGTCAGTGGCCGGTGAACGGTTCAACAGGGGCTGTGTGGATTTTGTGCTGTAACAGGGGTTACTGTGTTATCACGTAAAGAATCAGTGCAACTAATCTCCACTTCTTTGAAAAGAAATGGTTGCTGACTGGCCCATTGTGCAAACTTGTTGCATGATATATTATACAAGTGCGACATACGTACCGCTGGTTAACCTTGTGACCCTTTGAGGAGTCAGCGCAATCCACCTGTATCCTGCTCGTTCAGTGCATGTTCAGAGTAGACGGGGGTGTGAGAGCAAAGAGGTATTTTGAGGTAGTGTAGGGAAATATGGATTTTGATGTAACCTAACATTGCAATATGTATGTATGGATGTGTGTGTTTGTGTGTGTATACATATAATATAGAGATATATGTAGGAAGGTAGATAGATGTTTTGATTTTAAAAGTCAACTGTGAAAGCATTTACAGGTTAAACAGCAGGTGAGCTTGTCTTTTTTCTTTTCAGAATGAAATGTCCTCTAAATCAAGGAACTTCCTCACACAATATTTCCTTAAAGCAGTCCACCCCAGTGACTTGCAACATTTTCTGTAATGGCATAATATATCTAGAAAAGCCACAGTATAAACAGCATGGTAACAACTGACAAACATCTATCAGCTCATATATATATGTATGTATATGTGTGTGTGATATATATATATATCTATCTATCTATATATATATATATATATATATATAGATAGATAGATATATATATATATATATATATATATATATATATATCTCAATCAATCAATCACATCAATGTATATGTATATATATATATGTATGTATGTATATGTATGTATATGTATGTATGTGTATGTATATGTATATGTATGTATATATGTATATGTGTATATATATGTGTGTGTGTGTGTGTGTATATATATATATATATATATATATATATATATAATTGATGCCAGTATATTGTTTCCTTTCCTAAATTACATTTGCTTAGTTTTCATTCATCATAGCCAAAAAAAATTGTCTTCGTAATGGCTGTGATTTAAGATTGACACAGGTTGTCCTGTCACATCATAACATTTCTTTAGCTAGTGAACGAAGAGGAGCCAGCCCAGCCATCTCAGGAGGGTCCGGCTCAGGACGCACCACCACCCTACAGCAGCATTTCTGCAGCAAATGCAGGTTAGGAAGCTTCACAGTTCCTTCACATGCTATTATACATTCTATGAATCAGAGGTGGAAGAAGTATTCATGAACCGCTGTTAGATAAAAGTATCAGTACAAACCTATGAGATATTGGTACTTATCGTCCAATCAAGATTCTCCAGTCAAAGTGAAAGCCGTTGTAGTGTGAATGTATTTGCAAAAACATTTAGCTCAGAAACAAAAGCAAAAGAAAATCAAAATGATCTCTTGTTTCCACTGTGTCACATTGTTGTTGAAGGCACATTATTTGTCACTGGTACACGGAGGGTCACAACTGTGCCTTTCCTTTGAACAGGGGAAAAGTTGTGTCCTAGGTGATCATTTTTAATCTGTCTGAAATATTTTGTTGTTGTTGCTGGTCTAAAAACAGTATAATGTTTTATTATTATACGTCCTGTATGCATACTATGCTCTCTTAATCTCTTAGGTATGTAAAGGCTTTAAGAACTAACTTTGTTTTTTGTATTCAAAGCCCTATTCTGCCATATAAAAATTCGTTGTAGCAGTAAGATATCTCTAAAAATAATGTAAAAATTCCAAAACGTTCTCTGTAATTCCACTATAGAAACACTGAAGTGAAGTACCAATGCCCCATAGGCATAACAATATTTGAGTAAATATACGTAGACTGCTACTCTAATTGGACCGAGACCAAGTGTTAGACTTAGGGTAAATGTAATAGAGGGGAGTAGCTTTCGCACAAGGCCTCTTTAGAGAGGTCTGAAGTTTGGAGTGTGTCCTCTCTTCTCTCAAGAAGGGCAAAGGTCAACATGTTGACTAAGTGGATGTGGCCTTGAGTTCTTTCTGGGTGGGACCAGTAATTAGGTTCACTGTTGTTTGTGTTTGAACAACACAAATGATGATTCTGGATAGCTTCCCAACGACCCAGATAAAAGTCCTGGCTTTTATGGTACAGAAAATAAAGCGTAATGGACTACTGTAACTGAACTCTGCCTGTTCTCATTTTATGATTCTCTGCTGCTACTTTGCTCTCTGGAGGAAGTGAAAGGAGATTCTTCTCTGTCAGCGGTCAAACCTGAATGCCTGCTGTTTAACATCTAAACATTAATTAACTTGGGTTTTGCCACTGACATTTTAGATACAACTTAATAAATCTTTACTGTGAAGGTGATGAAATACTAAAATAAAAAAAAATAGCCAAACCCATCTATTTAATAAAACACATGCACCCTCTGGCATTTGCTTGTTACTTCCACAGCTTTCTTCGACTACAAGGAAGATGGAGGAAGATTCCCCAACCCTCCGTCTTACAGTGTTGCCACCACTCTGCCCTCCTATGACGAAGCTGAGAGAAGCAAAGCAGAGGCTGCCATCCCTCTGGTGACTGGCAGAGTCACAGTACGTCTGTTTCATTCTCAAACAGAATTTAGGGATTTTCTTAATAACTAAATTTTTTTTGTCTTATACTGATAAGTCAACAAAATTTTCAGGTAAACCCAAGTTGATGTAATATATCTACATATTTGTTGCTGCTGGTGCAGGAGGACGACTTTGTGGCTAGAGATGACTTTGAAGATGCTGATCAGCTGCGAATAGGAAATGATGGCATCTTCATGCTCACTTTCTTCAGTAAGAAACCCTTTTGCATTTCAATAGTTGATCTGTGCACAGTTTTTTCTCTCTAAAAGAGTACACTAACTTTCAGTTTTACTTGCTTACTTGCTCTGGCTTGTAACCAGATGGTTATTGATTATTCATATGCATCAATAAATCTGGTCACTTAATATGTGAAAAAACACATTCACCCATCTTTAAATTTGTTGTATAGTTTTCCTTGCAAAAGCGCTCCGGTTTACTGTTTTTCGAAATGGATTTGGCATATTCCAAAGACTGTTAAATACTCTACTGGGTGCAAATGCCAATACTCTCAATGCACAGGTTTGTTTTCTAGCTTAAAGATTAATGAAGAAGGAGAACGTGTTCCAGTCAGATTCAATTTACTACTCTACCAGTCAAAATGCCATATTTACATGTTCATGGTTGAAGGCAACTTTGTGTTCTTATACAAAATTTCGTCATTTTCATTAACTCTTGTCCCTCTGTCATCAGTGGCATTCCTCTTCAATTGGATCGGCTTCTTCTTGTCGTTCTGTTTGACCACTTCAGCTGCCGGTCGATATGGAGCCATATCTGGCTTTGGCCTGTCCCTCATCAAATGGGTTCTTATTGTCAGGGTGAGAATATTTTACTAAATTTGCACCACCACCCGTTCAGTTTACTAGATGGGTGTGTAGTGGTATAAAGGTGCAGGAATACTAGTTCTTACAGTTATTACTTTACAGGAAGACTGAAAGTCTGAAAATGGATAATTCTATCAGATCATGCTGCTAACAGAGATTTACTTGATTTCAGTTTTCTACCTACTTCCCTGGTTACTTTGATGGGCAATACTGGCTGTGGTGGGTGTTCCTGGCCCTGGGTAAGTGAGAGACATTATTTTTGTAAACAAATAGAATTTCCCATTGTTTCCCACAAATACAATTTGGTTATTGTCTTATGTTGTACAAGTTTAACTTCTTGCATTATGGTGTACATTTTTCTTTGGACTTTAGGCTTCATGCTGTTTATCAGAGGCTTTGTTAACTACTCCAGAGTGCGTAAATTGGCTGATCCAACCTATGCCACTCTTCCCCGGACAAGGGTACTCTTCATCTATTAGAGGTAAGGCAGGCTTATTGTGTATTTTCTGGTTATGCTCATCATTTAAGCCAGGGAGACCTTTACATGCGCACACTCATCCAGTCACATTGAGTGATGAGTACAACATAGAATTAAACTGTTTACTTGGTTAAAAGTGAAATAACTTAAATTTAGTTACCACTCACCACTGGATTCTTTTATTAGTAAATAAACCACTGTGAATGTTTTGCTCAAAAATCAGTGTGCAGCAAGCAAACAAAATATCCGATGCAGCAGCAGCACAATAAACAATGCAGACTATTGAATACATATTTCACAGTAGTGGCTGAATGGAAAGATACCGCAGTGTTTCTGCCGACACTTGCTGTGAAAAGATTAATTTAAGATGACTACAGAGTCTTCATTAAATGCTGCTGTTTGGTTCATAAGCCAATTGGTACTTAACTTGCTGCTTCCTGTGCTGGCACAGCCAAATGGAGCACAACCTCTGTGAGCTGCCTCCCTTTTTGGGTTAAACATCTCAACACTGAGATAATGTTGAAGCTCAATGATAAAAAACTTCTTCTGTTGTGAAGATGGGGGAGCAAGCTGATTGGATTGATAGGATCGAGAATGTGGATTTTAGTCAGTAGAAATATTTTTTGACATGAAGATTACTTGAGCATCAAGCAGAAATACATTATAATCTGTGTCTGCACATGACATCTGCGGGTTGATAAATTAATAACAACAGTACATTGTCAGTGGCTGAAGTTAAGAGTGTTGTATTAATCATGCTGGAGTTTGAGTCATTAATGTGCAGGTTAAGCTAACTGTCAAAAACCCCATTAACCCCACCACACATCCTGAATAGGGAAGTGACTTGGCCTAAAGAGAGTGCTTTTTTTTTTTTTTAATCTGATTTTTACATCTTCCCATCACATAAATTCAGGATGGTGGATATGGAACAACTGGACATGACCAACACAAGCACCAACTTTGTGAAGACTTTCAAATTAAACAGAAGACACTTAACCAGAAATATGCCAGACAAGTTATAGGTGAAGACACTCTCAATAAAATATTCAGGAATTATATCACTTTGTTTTGTTTTGTAACTTTAATAATGAAAAATGGTTAACAGTAATAGTCCCTCAGTGTGCTCATTAGTGGCAAATGTTAATGCTATTTACATCTCAGTCTGTAATGTATAAGTAATGCCTTATATCATTTGATGGTAGCATACGAGCATGCCTCTGCCCTTACGGTCAATAAATAGGGAGAGACTCATGTTGGTAACACTTCAAGCCAACAGGTATTAAATAACACAACTCTGTAGACTTGTCATAGCATGTAACACCCCTTGTAATCTGTACTAATCTCACTTCATGGTTTTATTGTGACTATTATGTGCTGTCTATAGATGCCACATACACCTGAAAAGCAAGCTTTCATTAGGCTATGAATGCTAATATATACATTTCCACATATTTCACTCACCTGTTGGCTTTAAGTAGTGTTGTTTTCTTTTTTTAAGCAGGAGGGGGCAGTGTTGTTTTCTGCTTTTAGGACTTTAGAAACTGTTCATCAAGGGCACTGTCATAATAAAACATACATGCATGTGATTGAAATGTAGTGTCAGTGGAGCACATCGACATGAAACACGTGTCTGAAGTTATGATTTTGCCTATTAAATGTTTTGTTGTACATTAAATCAAGTAAAACTATCCACCTTGGAAAAATAGTTGAAGTTGCAAATATGATCATAGCTGCTGCATTTTTAAACAAGAAAAAGCTGCAAATAAAAACCAGATGGCAACAGATGTCAAATGACAAAACCCTGCAGCAGCTCGGCTGACAGCAAGGAGATGCCCAGTTTTTTTAAACGGTGACAGCAACCAGGATTGTTTTTTTGTTGTTGTTGTTTTTTGGGGGGGGGGTTTATGAGCTCCGTTTCTGGTTCTTGTCTTTAAAAAGCACATTTAGATCTAACAGTGTGACCTTTCCCTGATTCTTCAATGAGTCAGTGAAGTCTGCATCACATTGCTCGTCAATGGAAAAGCTCTGTGATTGTAAAAAAAGAGTCTCTGTCAGTCCGGATTTCAGCTGCTAATGATCTCACTGAAACATTTGGATCACATTATTTAAGAGCATAAAAATAACTCAAATTCCATTTTCCAAGTGGGTTTTTGCCTTAAGATTTAACTGACACATGGAGAAGAGAAATCTAGTTTTATGGGGGAGGGTTTTTTTTTTCGTAACTTTTTTTTTTTAGTAGAAAATGAGGTGTAAAATGTTAGCCATCTTGTGGTTATTAAAAGTATATCAAAGAATGTTGTATGCGGGTGCACTTTTAGAAACATAAATATTAAAACCCAGAGGAAGTTCCCATCAAGTCTCACTCATCTAAAACAAAGAATGATTGACACAGGTGTGCAGGAGCTTTTTGGTTTTCTAATCTGGAGGAAACAGCATGTCAAGATAATACACTTTTTCATGATTCCATCATTATTCTTTTCAATAGAAGGAGTCAATATGGATTTCAAATTAAACTGTTTGCCTTAAGCAGTTAACTTCATACTTCTGCAATGGCTTTGATACAAACCCATTATGCTTATTGCTATTTGATGTAGAGCTGCAACCTCGGGTTTTGTTGTCATGAAACTGTACAGAAAACATTTAGTGTTAAATAAATGTCACTTTTAATGCGTCATCTCAGAGTTGCCTGGATTGATGATTGCTCCAATATGCAATGTAACAAAACCATTTACAGTTTTGTTTTTTTTTAATGGTAAAAACTCAGAAGGATTATTAACTGGTATAACTTACAGGTCAGTATTATGAAGCTGTAGCAATGTGGGGGGGGGGCATGACAATTACAATGTGTTGCTCACTTTTGCAAAAGAGCATTTGAAAGTGTCTACATGTTAAATGATTCACCAGATAAATTCACAAATTTGCAGCACCAAGTGGCAGCAACGTGTAACTGCTGCAATAGTGAAAAACAAACATAAATCTGTGGAAAGCTGTGATAACCCTCCTTCTGTCATCTAATCTGCTGAGGTATTACCTGTCGAGAGCAAAGCACAGATTACAGCAGGTTCAAACTGGAAAGGACTTGGAGCATGTGAACTCCATCCAAGCCAGCATCATTCTCAGTCAGTGGGTCACATGTGACATCCAACTGAAAGGAAGAGCAAGGAAGAGCTGGAGTCGATGGGGTATTTTTTTAACATTTTTCCTGGGTCACAGTGATACTTTAACAGCAGTTCCTGCCACCATTCCTGGATCGTGGTCCACAAGAACAACGAGTTCCTCGCTCCTGGCTTTGGCTTAACTCCACCAAATTTCACTGACACCTGGAAACATTTTGTTAGGTCAACAATAAAATCATTAAGATAACTAAAAAAAAAATTAACCAGCACTACATACTTGTTTTTCCCCCTTTAATTATGGGATCTTTATAATAGGATAATAGGATATAGAGTATCACTGAAAATCATTTAAAATGACCCTTTTGTTTAAAATAAATAACATCACATTTAACCAGTGCACTTGCTGCTGATTCAGCCTCCTTTGGCTCAGTTGCTGTGTCTGTTTATGACACTTTTTTCATCCTGATGGCTTCTTACACTTTCTCCTTTTTGCTCCAAGAAGACCTGCGAAAGACAGTGCCAACATGCTACCACTACGCATTTTTGTTGGGATAACACCAGTGATTGAAGAAAAATAACGGTAGCTGCTCCTTTCCTTAATAAATATGCATCAGACTTAAAAAAAAAAAAAAGATTAAAGCTTCATGTGCACCTCCTCATCCATTTTCACACCAGCTCTTCACGTCTAGATGTACAAAAAATGCCCTGCCTGGAGCAGCCTCCAGTCCACTTTGGTTGAAGTACTGCTGTGTGTTGGGACAGAGGTCTTCACTCCCAGCAGCTGTCCAGCCGGGGAAGAAAGAAGGCGGCCTTCTGTCCGGTGTGAGTTTTTGGACCCAGTTTAGGTTTTCCATTCTTTTTCAGTGCTACATACCAGTTTTCTCTCCTCATATTTCTGAGCCCAATATGTGTTGTAGTGATTCTCCTCTAGTTTCTCCAGGAAGTAACATTCATCAGTGACCACTGGCTGAGAGAGAGCAAGAAACACACACAAAACAAGCACAAACAGCAGTTTGGTTTTGAGGTTTAAAGTTTTAAAATTCAGTCGGCAAAGTTTAGATTGTCGAATGCGGAGTGATTATTTCCAATAGATATGTTTATATGGGACTGCATCATTAAGTTTTCTGATTTACCACCGCAGAACTGATGTGGATACTGAACTGTACAAACATCCCTGAGTGCCCATTGCCAGGTATCGCCCAGCGTCTGTTCCTTTGATAACAACCACACCTCTTTCCACAGCTCTCATCTTTAAAAGGAAAAAGTTTACAGTAAAGTGAAAAGACATGACTCTGCAGTAACTGAAACCTCTAAGTTCACCTCTGGAAACATGGGTCACTTTCTTTTCTGGAAGCAAAAAAAAAAAAAAAAGCCATATCTGGGATTTCTGTGTCAGTTTCAAACAATCTTGCTGTTTCCTTTCATCTCAGCCACAGTAAACTACAACATTTCAAGTCCTTGCTCTAGAGTTGAAATACTCCAGAAATTATCCATTGTAGAAATGTGCAGCATCCTTGTTATTCATCAGACTGAATACATTTGATGTCTTGTATTTTGTTTATTTTGTGTCTCATCTCTTCTTTATTATTTACCCATTTTGCTTTTTCAAGAGCAAAAAGATTGGCGCCGAAGACAATACATATTCTCTACAAGTTCTTCAAAATAAGCCACATTTTCAACAAAATTAAAACTAGGTCATAGCTTCTGGGACGTCCCGTCTTTCCCAGGCCGATAATAAGCTGCACCCCCTTTAATAAATCTGGACTTTGCCGCCACATGTCCTTATTTCGGACGCGTGGTTCTTTTCCTGCTCTTTCGACCGGACGCTCCAGCGGTAAGGGAAGTGAACGCATCACGCTGCAGGCCCGGCCGCAGTCCTGCCGTGAACGTCCCCCATCGCTACTAGTTTTAGTAGCTTGGTCTCAATTTTTCCTACAGAGTGGTTAAGAGATGATTTAGGCTAAGATGATAAAAGCAGTAAGTTCATGATCTTTATAGAACCTGGACAAACTTCAGAACATTACTTTGTCATTTCAGTAATTGAAATAATATCATTATATACACTTTGGGCAATTAAAACGCCAACGCTGACATCTCGGGTGGAGGTGGCACTGGAGACTGGACGCAGGTGGTGGGGCTAGATGTTAAGTTGTCCGGCCTGCAGCTTTCATTAGAAATTGTCAATCAAATGAAGAAAGTAGTAAAAGCTCTAATCAGACATTGCTATTGGCTGGTTGACAGAGTAAGTTTTCATTGCCTTTGAAATCTTTTGGACGTTGAAACAGAAATAACTTCACCGGCTACAAATGGACGGCAAAATGGACACCCGGAGTTCGGTGAACTGACCCTTTAAACAGCTCCTCCAACCATCAGATAAAACCTGATCACTGATAAACTTTTAGCAACTTTGTCAGGCGGTAGTTGGCTTTTTTTTTTTCCCTGTATCTTGTGGTTCCTATATGATCGAAAATGTTAAAAACAAAGACATTAGTTTTATCCAGCCTTTATTGGATTAATTGCTAACAGTAGGCTGAGTTTATAAGCGCCCATTAACTTAACGAGGAGTTTGAATCTAACGTCTCACAGCTGGACTCGGTCCCCACTGGCTCGCTCGCCTCAGCATCATGTGACCCCCCAGCAGGTTTACCTCACCTGAACCCCGAGCACAGCTGCTGCTCCTGACAGCCAATCAGAACCCAGGGTCTGCACAGCATCACACTTCACACTAAAACACGACAATTTAAAAAAGAAAGGTCACGAAAGTAGACCCCTGAAGCAGGAACGCAAGTGACCTTCAACAGTCTTGGTCAAGAGTCAATAAACCAGGTGCCAGAATGGAAAAGCGCATTTATTGGATGAACAAGTGCTTGCTGTGATCATGGAAAGTGGCTTACAACGAGTTTACCGCCTCCATTGTTCATAATCATCGAGTTAATATCATGGCAAACATCAGCTTACAGTTCCTTGTTTTTGAGAAGTACCACACAAAGACATAGTTCGATCTTTAATCAGTGGAGGAAATGAACAACAGGAGTCACACTACAGAGAAGAAATAATACAGAAGGTAGGTATAGAAAAACTATTATTTGGGAGACAAATACACCACATTTTCTTTACAATGGATTATATGTACATACTCAATTTTTTTTAAGCAAAACAAAGATTTTTTTTTTTTCAAAGAGAAAGCATATTACCAGTGAAACATGATCTGCCCTTGATAATTCTCAAAAGTTAATGTCTGCATATATTTTATACAAAATAGATTTTCAAACAATATTTGGGTAGTGCAAATCTTTTTAGATTCAAGCTGGTCGATTACTTTCACAAACAGTTTGTGTGTGAAAAAGACTGACTCCTATCCTGTTCACAGTATTACACAATTTGACCAAAGCCATCATGTTAGAGTTTAAAGAAAAGTAAAAAAAAAAAAAAAAAAGGACTGTACATGTCTTCTATGAGCTACTTAGTTTACACTGACATTATGTTAAATTTGTCTGTACTTGCTTTGGTCACCTTGTAGTCATACATCAAATAGCCTTTTTTTGTGCAGCCCAGGTGGACTGATAACTGCTAAGTGTATCTTTTCCTGAAGTTATATGTGAATCTCCTGTATGCAAATAGCTTATATCAGAAAAAAAGAAACTATTTAAAAAAACAAAAAAAAAGGAAAGATCCACATTTTGTTATGTGATGGTGATAGATTATCTGTTGTTTCTATTGCATATTCAGTTGTCCTCCTCAAAAATGTACAAGAAAGTAAGTGAGGATACATTTTTGAGCAAGAAGAGGCAAGTGTGTGATTTCATATACTGTATATACCTGTTTAAATGAGCAGCAGCAGCAGAGATTTGGATACACTGAATGTGAAAGTAACCCATGAGTAACCCCTATGCAGTTAATGAAGATAAGTTTTTTCTGAATAAACCTTTTCAAAAAAGTCAAAAGTAAAAGATAAACATGCATCCTTTTTCTGAGCCTGGGTGTGAATGTCAAAACGGTGGCAGCACATTCGTGAAACTTTTTCTTTTCCCCTCCTCCTGACAAAAATACACCATTAGTCACAGAAGCAGACACATTTTGGGAATCCAAACTAAACATTTTTGGTTCTTAATGTCAGGACATAAATGACTAAACATAGACAAACACATACTGTGTGAAACAGACAAAGCTTTAACAACCTGAGTGTGGGAGTGGTTTAAAATTTACAAGTGCTTTTATATTTGCCGTTGGGATAGTTTAGCAAGAGAACATTTTTGAGATTTTTTCCCCAATTTGAAATGCACCAGTGAGAGCTCTGCAGCCACTCACTTGACACATTTATCTCATTATTTCTAACAGAGCATTATCTTTAATCACAGTTGTGTCAAAACCTGGATTATTTTGTGCTTTAAACACAAACAGCTTGTTGGGGGTTATGAAACACACTGATGACAAAGGTAGCAGACAACTTTGACTGATGAAAAAGTTGCAACACATTGCAGATTTCCACTTAAACACAGAAAAAAATAGGGATACTGACATACCTGCATTATTGTGTGATTACACAACAAATCAGTGAATGCTTTGTCTTACAAATGAAGCTCACTTATCACTGAGTAATAATGACCTCGATCAGTTCTCTATTCTTCAGACAAATTCAAAAGCTTCAGTGCTGGGACTTATTTCCTCTTGTGATACAAACACTGGCAAACTTTAAGTGTCACTGAAAACAGACAAAGTAGGAGTATGGCACTGAAACAGTTCCCAGAAAATAAAGGATCCATTTTGCCTGCCTCCCCAGTCAGTGACACTACACTTTCAATGTGGTGTGACTCTGAGGGGACTGGTGCTAAGTGCTTTCAACACAGGGGTTTGACTAACGTATAGACAAACATATTAACGTGCAAAAATACTAAAAGACACAGACACGAAGAAAGGTGCCTACAGGGTGTTAACAGAGCACAAGGGTTAAAACATGGGGGTGGTGTGTCAAAGGTTATCAGCAGCTGTGGGAGGGAGGTTTATAGGGTAATGAATCTGCCAACAACAGATCCAAAGTGCCGTTTAAACAAGCTATCATCCAAACTGTTTCTTTTGAAGGAATAGTTCAACGTTTTAGGATATACGCTTAATCAGTTTGTTTTTTTTCCTGACAAATGAGAGGACTGACACCGCTCCTGTGTCTGTGCGGTAAATTTTAAGATACAACCTGAAGACAGTTAGCTTAGCATACAGGCTGGAAATGGGGCGGCTAGGGACCAGCATAGCCTTCAGCAAGTTACTAGTCCCGGCCAAGAAGTAGTCCATCACATAACTCCACATAAAGCGAAGATTTAGAGGTGCTGGTAGAGAACGGACAGAACCAGGTTAGCTGTTTCCACTGCTTCCAGTCTTTATGCTAAGCTAAGCCGACCATCTGCTAACCGATGCCAGTGTAACATTCACTGTACAGATGTGACACTGGTATCGATCTTCTCAATTCAGTATGAAAGCGTGTAATAGTTAAACTATTCCCTGAACGAATAAAAGCAACACAATGCACTAGCTTTCAATAACATATTTTCCAAAGCAGTTGGTTATGGCAAAGAAGGACCATCTGTGGCAGAATCATGACTGCATCGTTGTCAGTTTTCCAGAAGAGACTGTAAAAAGAACTTAAAAAAAATGAAGGACGGTTATTTTTAACCGGTCTGAGCCATGGCAGAACCACAGAAATTGAGTTTTCCTGATGAATTAAAAATGACATAATCTTGCAAACACGATAAAATATGCCCTCTCATTTGATTGGTAGACGCACTAATCTATCACATTCCATTATTAGACTATTGGGGCAGGAGTGGGGGCTAAAATAAACATTTAAGTGGGCTATTTCCTTATAGAAAAATTTCTTAACCTCATCTACAGTCATTTAGTGAAGACTGGTACAGCATTAACAGTCATTCTTCACAGTCTTTTAAAGCCTTTAGCAGAGTGCAAAGTGCTCGGATCGCACTTTACCGTGGAGTTAAATGTGTATGAGATTGCATCAAAGGAAGCAGACTTAGAGTATCCTTAATAATGAGGACCTTTTCTATATACGGAGGATGGACCAAGCTGCCACTTCTATAGATAAACACAGTCACTGGAAAACAAAAAAAAAAAAAAAAAAAAAAAGGAAAACTTGAAACTGCATGTAATATAAAAAATACAATCAACTTACGATGACGGAAGACCATGATGGGTTAAAGAGAAGCACACCTTGGAAAGGTAGCAAGGAAATGGCTAAGATGATATCTGAAGCAAAAAAGGCACATATTTTTCCCTTTTATAATAGACGTGTGTAAACCTGGAAGAGGTCGGCTTGTGGGAGAAATTATCCTTTGAATGGCTGGTTAACAAGCCAAAAGAACTGTTTCATATGTCCAAAGTATAAATCAAAGCAAAGCAGAAGTATGCTTTTTAAATGACTGGAGAACAGATTTTTTTTTTCCCATGACTGTTAAACATTTTGTTACAACCTCCTATAAAAACTAAAAGAGGAACATACAGTCTAAAAGCCTACTTAAGAGCATGTTATTAATTAAGCTTTGTTACCTTTCCCAGGTAACTACAACCTGGAAAACTGTATAAACTGTTACAATTTGAAAATGTAAAAAATACTATCAGAACCTGTACATAGATATTTGTTTTATCTATTTTAGATATCGTTCTGTATTTGAAGGTAAGAAACCTGAGACGACATGGATGTTAGCCTATTTCTTTGTGATTATCTTTTATCTTACAAATATTTCCTACTTCTTGTTACACACTACATCTTACACTGCTCAAAAAAACAAAACCTCTGTGCTCACTGTCTGGTTTCTACACAAATTTCTCCAGTCTCTCTCCCTCCAGACCTTTGAGCCACTAGACAAGTTGCATACTTGCTCCCAAAAACATCATTCACTCCTCGCCTTGGATCCTCAGTCCTTTCATCGTCGCTCTCCAGGGGGGTGGTGGTGGGGGACTTGGGGCGTGAGGTGATGTGGTGGGGTTTTTAAGGCATTGTGTCTGTTACAGGGCACAGTCATCTCTGGTGGAAGAGGAGAGGTTTGACACTCCCGGCCTTGAATTTTGGTAACTGGTTGCTGATGATCTCTGCCAGCATCTCTGGGAATTCCACACTCAGGGATTTATTCACAAAGGTGTAGAAGCAAAAGCTGAGCAGTCCTCCAACCATCTGACAACACAAAGAGGACAACGTAGTTAACATAAACACACACACACACACACACACGGTTTGGTGCTTTTGGGGGGGGGCGGAATTCTGTTGGATAAGTAGTTGGACGGTGAGACTTCTCCCTGATTTTGCCTCTGTACAGCACAACAACGGATTTGAATAGGCGCCATCAAAGTATGATTGAAGTGTAGACTTTCCTCTTTAAAGTATTTAGCAAGAATATCCCAGTAACTGCTTAGGATATCAGTATATATCACAATATAAATCTAACTAGAGTTTAAAGATTTGTCTAAGTGCAAAACTTGTAAGTAGTAGAATCAGAAATATATTCAAATATGTCAGTATAAATTCTTATAAACAGTCACAGAGCCAATGGTGAGTTTGGTTCATCAGTTAAAATCCCTCACTTGGAAAAAATAGCATGTGGTGTGTTTAACTCAACCCTGCTGTGCCTGTTTTGGGCCAGCCATATTTTTAGTTAGTAAAACTTGGTAGTGCGCTGTTAAGTAACATAGCATATCAAAGTTTATGGGGTTTGTATTGTTTATAGTGCCCAGCCTTATTGGCACATAATGCCTGTGAACGACTAGTTCTACATTTGTGACACTAACATGCATGCTTGGCAATGTGCTACACAGTTACAATATTTGGATTAGACAAGGGCCCAAGAAGTTAAGAGTTAATGTTGGCACCACTTTGTTTCTTGTAAAAGGCACTTGAAACTATTTACATGCAAACTTCAACACAATCTCCTGCACCAAGAAAATTTCCGCAGACTTTGCTAATGTTGCAATATAAATGGCCATATTTATGTGTGGCACAGCCATTCTCACTAGGGCTCCACGTTTATAGGTACATTTGAATCATAGTTTTGTTTTGTGTTGTTAAATCACAACTGAGATCTCAATTCTCTCAGGACTTTTGAGCAACATATTCTCTCTTTATTATTATAACTGCATGACATATTTTCTTTGAGAAGATGGAAAAAACATGATGGTGACTGAAATGGGAGACTCGTATCAACTTTGCTTCTCACAATATAAACAACAAATGTAAACAAAACATTATATACTGAGCTGTATGTTCTAACACGACAGTGCACACCAAGGACACTGTGAACCTCATAATCCCTTTTCAGTAGTAAACTGTCTAACCAATCAAATCTTTGAGGCTTCAAACAGGAATGGAGGCATGTTTATTTATGCCTGTTTGTAGGTTGCAGACAAAGCTGCAAATCATAATCTGTCTGACTCATTTAGCTTTTTATCTTACCATGCAAGTCACCAACATTAGATATGTTTTCAAATCTTCCCCGACTTCCTGTGTACAGATCATCACATGGTGAAACACAGTTCTGTCATTTGTTATAATGGCTTAGGCAGAAAAGGGAGCGCTTGATTTAATGCAGTGGATATTGCTGCTGATGTAAACATGGCAGAATTGTTGTCATGTAAAAATTAGATTTAGGAGGGGTGTGAATCAAGATTAAGATAAAAAAACAAAAAAACAACTAATCAGGCAGCCCTAATTCTCCCCTTAGCAAAAATTATAGAGTACAACAGAAAGCATCAATAAATGATTTTTGATTATTAATGAGGTGATTTGGATGGACAAGCGTATGTTGTATCATATGTTAGCTACATCACCGGATCGCATATTGTACTTTTCTTTCTCTCTTTAAAAGAAATTAAACTACTGCTGTATCCTAATTTCTGTTACTTGTTAGAAGAGGCTTTCTCCCATATCACCCAAATACTGCAATAGAGGAAATGTCATTCTCTGTGACAATGTTTTGATTAAGGTCAGCTCATTTAAGTTGTAGCAACAGCAAAAGTTAATGACAATATAGTATGTAGTACTGACTTTACACTCCCAGTTGGTGCAACAGGCTGGATGTATGTAAAACTGTTGCCTTCTATTGCCTGTTATAAAAATCCATGAAAATCACTTGTAATGGATTCACAACATTTAAATACAAGACGCAAAACAAAAAGGATTCTGAATTAACAAAGGCCTGGTTTCATAAAGTATGCATGAGGCAGGGTAGTTATGATGCTATTTGTTGCAACATACTGTAAAACCTCAACTATGTAACTCTGCATTATTGGAGAAAACACTTCTTTAAACTACGTAAATGCTTTAAACCAATACACTAATCAGATTAAACTCAGACAGTGGATCTCTGTTTGAGGATACAGTGAAAAGCCACAGACTGCAGCTGGTCAGTAACAACTTGCTGATAACATGTAATGCTGATGTCACACACAGTGCCTTGTCACTACGTGCTGTGTCTCTGTACCTCATGCATGGAGTCAAGCAGCTTGGTTAGCTGATAGAAACGCTGCCAGTTCTGGCTGGAGTTCTCCTCCCGCTTCACAATGGCTTTCCCCAGCTCCTTGATGTACGACATCCGAATCTCATCGAACACAGCCTGGCTCTTCAGGCCATCCTTTGGCACTATGGCAGAGGGGGGGGGAAACTGAAGGTCAACATCTGAGACAGAGATAAGGATATTTTCTACCACGTGGGTCAGAGTTATTTTTTAGTGCCAGCAATTCATACCTTATACCACACACTTCCAGATTTAAACTGCAAACGAAAACAGTCATATTTTATGTTGGTTTTTTTTTTTTTTTAAATTATAGTGAATGTCCATCCGGTAAAGGACAAAACGAGAACTTACACACGGGCAGGCAGACACCTGCTACATTGCTCAAAACTGCCTCTGTGGTAATTCCCACTACAGTGGGTGTCTACAGGACATTTTGCCAAGATGACTCATACAGATTCACAAGGTGAAAACAATACAGGCCACACACTGTTGTGTCTGGGAATAAATATACATCACATCCTTTCAGTGTGGCTTCCCAATAATATCTTGCATCACAAAGCACTTGCAGGCCTGTGCAGATTTAAATCATATTTACAATTACTGTATGTCAGATAACAAGTTGGGAATAATTTTGATGTAATGTTTTGTCCTGTGTGCATCATTTTCAAGCGCCTATGGGCACTAATATATTGAAGTTGATGGGTTATGTGATGATTGCATTATTACAGCTCTGCCCTCCACGTGTGATTCAGCTGCTTTAAGTTGAGAAATCTGACCTGTGCTGAGCAGCAGAAGGACTTTCATGCACAAATACTCGTCGTGGGAAACCTGCAGCCGGACAAACTCGCTGGAAATCTTTAGCATCTGCTCGCACTGGTCAGCCATGTAGGGCAACTTCATCCGCTCCCTGGTTGAAGCAGACAGGGGAGGTTAAAAGGCATAAACTGTTCCTCTTTTAAGTCATAGCTGTTTTATAGGGCTTGCCTATGCAGTCTCAGTCCCGGAGATGAAACTGATTCCTGTAATATCTCTGTAGATTAAATGTTAAAGGTGTTGCTGCTACCAATTTGTGGATCCCATTTTATATCAGTTGTCCAGAAATGAGAATCAGTCTATTAGTTTGTTGATGCAGAAGGTTGAGAAAGCAGACTTCAAAAGTGAGTTTCATTTCAGTGATGAGGTAATGTGATGTGTGATAATGAGGACAAAACAAGAATAAACTCTTGAAATTTATACTTAGGACTTACTTTTTATCCCTTAATTTGAGTCAGTGAAGATTTACATCAGCAACTATAGTGCTGAATTGTTGGCCAGTATTCATTAAAGCACCTTTAAAATGAGATGTAATCAAACTGAGAAAAGACTGTTTGATTATAGCTAAAAAAGACTGTTTACTACACTCAGAGCGCTGCTTACATATGGAGTCTTTAAGTCAATAAGGATGAAACCCTGATTACTGATACCAGCAGACTTTTATTTTAAACACATTAATCGGGCCCTACTTTATATATAAAGTCAAAAAACGGTCAGATTTACAGACCATAAACTAAATAATACATACTCGTTGATGACGAGGTCAGGTGCAAAGCAGAGCATGTTGCCGTTGCACTGTTGGTATGATCTCCAGCCCAGACCGAAAGACATGAGGAAGAGCCAGGAGCACTGCAGCAGGGTCATCTGGTCATCCAGGTGCAGGTTCCTGAAACCTGAGTGGAAGGACATGGTATTACTTCAACTGACTATCAATGGTAACAGTATGTCAGAGTGTGTGCTGGTTAGATTGACAAAGAACAGCAACCAAAAATACAGTAATAATTTAGATATATTCTAAAAATATAATCTTAAGCAGATGACACTTGTTCTAAGAAGTATCGCATATTTTATAGAAGCAGAATCTGGTTGAAACAACTATATTTCACCCTCCAGATGAGAACCTTATTCACATTTCATTCTATTTACTAAATGTGCCCACATGTAAGCTTGGCCTTAGATGGAGCAGGTCCGAATGTAGATTCAGTGTTTGTTTACACAAATCAAATCAAAAAATTTAAAACACGTTTAAAAACTTTTAAAACTTGTTGCAGCTACAGAATCCTTCCTTTTGCAAACTACCTTTATCTCACTTTATATAGCCTGCATTCACTGTCTACTCACCTGGCAGAGCCTTGGCCCACTTCACGGCGGAGATGACTTGTCGGCCACCGAGCCTGTTCAGGGTAGTCATTAGGCGGGTGGAGGTGTCAGGCAGGGTGCTGTCATAGCCGGCATAGATGGTGTCCGGCTCGATGGCCTTCAGCAGGGACAGCATCGTGGGAACAAGCTGGGGCATGCATTTGGGCACGAGGGAGCGAGCCTCGACGGGTGGAGGAGTTGTCACCTCGGGCGGATTGCTCAGTTGGCTGCCCTTTAAGCGGTTCAACTTCTTGGTTTTGCGTGCTTGAGAAGAGAAAACATGGATCAACATGCAGGGCAGGGTTGCATGAATGAAAGAAAAGGTGAAGAGGAGACTGGAATAATGGTACACTATATGGTGTTTTCCATGTGGTTCATACCTTCCAAATTCATGCCTGCCATCAGACACTTGCGGAAGCGGCAGGCTGGGCAGTTCTTCCTCCTGATCTTGTCTATTATGCAGTCGTTCCTCCCAGCACACAGGTAATTATGCTGCCCTGAGGCACACAGAGGAGGAAGATTAATCTGTTATTTACCTTCACTGCTGTGGCAAGAACACTCCAGGGAGAAAATCCTAATTAGCATTATTACAGTCCTATACTTTGTAATGATCATGCCTCAAACCTAAAGCCATATTGAGTCCGGCATCTGAGTAAACCTGTGTGATGTGATGAAGAGTAGTGAGTAAATAATTATGCCATATGGCTTTATACCTTCCACTGCTCTCTTGAAGAAGACCTTACAACTGCCGCAGGTGAGAACGCCGTAGTGGCAGCCTGAGGCCTCATCAGAGCACACCAGGCAGATCTTATGAGTCCCAGTCTTTCCCTGTGCTGAGGACGTAGTCGTGCCCCCTTCCTGTCTGGAATTAGAAGTAGAGGCAGAGGGTAGAGACAGAGCAGAGGAATGTCAGGGATACTCAGTCTCTCTTAACCATAAAAACATACCATTTACAAACAAAAGTGTAGCATTGTATCTTGACCTCTACTGTGTGCTAAAACTCTTTCCTTATAATGGCTGTAACTTCACATAGCTGCATAGACATTTAATCAAATCCGTATATCCCCATATGGGAGATACTGTATGTGTACAGTATACCATTTATACTGCCTGGCCCAGCTCCAGAAAGCATCCTCTCAGTTTTCAGGGTTCAGTTGTGGTTCAAATTTACATCTCTGCACTAAAATCTTTTCAATGAATAAAACTTCATATATATACTACATATTCATATTTTCCCATCATAGCCTTGTGCTCGTTTTTCCTCAGCTTTGCCTTCCCAACGTCATGAGTGAGAAAAAGTGAGTCCCATTGTGTCTGTTTGGGCCTTTAAAGCCTAAATTAACTGAAAATCTGTGGTCATATCTTAAATCCAGTGGTTGTCATTAAACAGCCCTTCTTCCCTTGATTCAACCACAAAAATTTCCAGACCCTGTCATTAGTGCTTAGAGATGCACTTTTTCAAAACTACCACTAGAGGACGTAAGATTCTGCTGCATCCACAGCCACAGGTCCACACCCCCTTTCTAACCCAGTGGCCACAGCAACAACAACGCCCACACTAAGAGGATACTGAGCCGGAGACATGCAACAACTGTGTCTGTCTTTCCATGTGTCCACACGTCTGCCATCACAATGAAAACAAACACTTTATTTGATAAGAGCTGCTGTGGGCCGTGACTGCACGCTAACACACTTATGCAGATTTGAGCCAGGGAGCCAAGTTCACTCTTAGTTATACAACATTGAGGTATTAGCATGAAAGAAGGCCAGTCCCCAGTAGTCAGTGGGTGTAGCACAATGGAAAAACCTGAGTGAAACATCTAAGTATCATGTCCAGAAGCTTTAGCAGCTGGGTTAAAAAAACGAAACAAAACAAAAAACACCACCAACAACAACAACAAAAAAACAAAACAAAAAACAACATCAGCCAGAGACCTCAGAGGAGGCTGTTAAGCCATAACAGGGCTGAGAGCTTTCTGAAAACCACTGACAACATGCCGTGGTCAATAAATCTGTCCATTTACCTCTTATGACTTGTATTCAATATAACTGCGTGCTGCAGGCTTTCATTTACTGACTGTGTCTGACTACACAGTGCATTGTTTCCTACAGCTGAAATTCAATTCTTGGAGCGACCCCCCATGGAGAAACGTTAGTGAGTGTTTTTGGCACTCACTAAACACCTCCCTACTGGTCCAGCTGTAAGAGGTGTGACCTGGTTTCAGATTTACCTGAGAACACAAATCCACTGAAAGCCAGCAAACCGACACTTTTAAATAAACCTGACTGTTGCAAATCTTTTGCAACATTTTAGCATAATTTTTAAAGAACAAAAAGTTTAAGTTTAAGTTTGATAGATATAAAGCCTAGATGTTTCATAAAGAAGCACTAAACCATCCGCAATCACTATTATGTGCACAATTTGTCATCGTTTAAAGTGGACAATTTGAGCAGAAGGAACATTAATATAAATATTTATAACTATTGTGATTAATAAATAATTGTTTTTTAGAATTGAAAATTGACTTCATCACTCTAACTCGAAAAAGTCCAACCTACACAGATACATTTACTTGTAGACAGAAACTGTATTCATCAAAAAAGCAGAAACATGAAATGTATAATTACATATTCATATCCAACAAATTTAATACACAACAGGCAAATCTTTCATCATCCGTTGTTTCAGTTACTCTGTCATAACCAGAATATGACAATGTTTCCCAGCATAGTGTCATCTTTGGCCCTCCAACACTTTTATTAGAACCTCCAAAGAATCAAAAAAATTGAAAGCTGGAGTATATTGTATTAAATAAAGCACACGAGATTCAATACCAATTTTCCCTAAGATACCCACTATTCGGAGAGCGATATAAAACTGTTTTCACTGGGCACAAGTGATACAATAACAGTCATCAACCTGCTAAACTTAAGGCTGCACAATTTTCAAATGAACAATAGATCAAATGATTGTGTATAATGTGAAAGTTTCTTTTTTTCTTTGTTTAGTTACAAAACCACATAGAATAATCATCAATTTGGTTGTTCCCCTCAGCCCTTCAGTTTCAGTTTGCTCACTGTTTCGGTTTAGTTTCACCCTCATTACCAGCATCCTTTCAAGATGCAGCAGCTAGCTGTTTAAAAAAGCTCTGATAAACAGTAGAAAGACAAAAAGTATTGACTAACTGGTGCACATAGTGGGGCTTTTAGTAGTTGAAGAAGGAAAAAAAGAAAAGGAGAGGGAAGACTGGACAGACATCCATCAAGTGGTCAGAGAAATGTCTCCAAATAAATGCTGTTGTTTCTCCCCTGTGTCTGCTGGATGTGTACAGGAGCTATTGTTTTCCAACTTGATAGCCATAACAATTTTATAAGTATATATAGATTACGTCAAAATTGTGTTTACAGCTTCTTCCAAAGTTTGCAGCTCATAGAGTAAAAGACTGTTTCATTATAGACATCACGGGTGGGGAATAATTATTAAAAGTAATTTAAATAATTTGTTCTCTACTTACTGTCCTGGTCTATATTTTTGTTGTAACAATCTTCTCATATCGAGGCATCATGGTTCACAGTTTGCATTTAATATGTGTGCAAATTAGTGTTTATTATTACATAACATTATCTTCATTTGAACTGTCTTTATCGGTATTTCATGCCACTCTCGTCCAGCAAGTCTGAATACCTGCCGTTTGGTTCACAACCAACAGTCCTCAACTGAACAAAACACAACAGCTTGGGGGAAGAGCTGCACTGTAAATACAATTCATATAAAAGCTGTGCTGCTGTGATGATTAAAAAACCGGTATGCCGTCTGTCACATACAGATTTATGTGGGGTTTCCTTAATACACTGCCAATAAGACCACAGGCACACAAATAGAAACACACAGACACAAAAGACCCTCAAGCCTCAAATGGAGGGTGTGGTAACCAGCAGGGTGGGTGGAGAAGGCTAATGAGTCCAGAGTGGTCATAACGTAAGAGGGTGTGGAGGGGTAACCAGTTTGTCCTCTACTGGCCCACCAGGATGGGGTCAGCAGGACAGCTTTACTAAACAGCTTTAGGCTACTGGGTCAAATCCAATTACTGCAGATGCTATATGTTTCCAACAACAAAGTAAGCCTGAAGTGATGTCACTGCTTTCCAGTATTTTCTCAAAACTCATATTTGGAATCGGTTAATGACGTTCAACGGATCCATAAGACAAGCCAGAAAAATATGTTTATGGGCATTGTCAAGCACATAACAATCAAAGCTGCAAAGCGATGTAGGGAGAGTGAACTTCCTCTTTTTGAAACCATCTGTTGAAGTGTGCGCTCACCATCGACAGGAAGTTCTCACATTCCCTTAAGGGTTTACTATCGGTCAGGGCTCAGCTACAGCACAAAGGCATAGACTCCCCAAGATGGGCCTCGACTTCGGCACCCTTGTGTCTGCAGGAGTGTGATCAATCAGACTGGGTTACAATCAGACTGAGTCAAGCCACTTCATACACTTACGATAATGCTGGTGGCCCAGTGCCCTGCTTAACAATTCCTAATCCTGTTTTAGCCGTGAGTGTCACGAGTAGCTTGGCAGGCCCTTGTTCTTTATACCCCAGCCTTTTTGTCACCTCAGACAAATAGCTGTTAGAGCTATGTCCTCACAAACCCCCACAATTTCTTTTCAGGTGCGATAGATTATTTTCTGTTTGAACACTTATTCCACATATAAGTCAACATCAATCTACAGTCTTGACCTACTTAGGACCCAGCCACTGCAAATGAGTCATCGCAGAGAAAAATTATGCACAATCATTTCACTCAGCTGGATGTCTCTGGCTTACATATGGTGAGGTCAAGCCCTAAATAAATCTGAAAATGATAGAGTAAGGATCTCCAAAAAAAATCTTGCTTTACGGCTGCATGCTTAAAACCAGATTCCTGTGTTATCGTAATAATAATCACTGCTACTGATAGGGACACACATTGCACAAACATCTGCTCATCTTCATCAAAACTCTGAGTGTTGAAGAGGAGAGCAGAGGAGAAAGAGAAGGAAGTGCTCCTTCCCTGAGGTAAGAGCCACAAAAATAGAATAGGGAACTGGTCTGCACGCTCTGAATCATGGTCACATGCAGAACAACAACACAGCTTCTATAAGGGAGTGGAGGGACTGGGTTTGTTTGGCCAAAGACTGGGCTGGACGAATTAAAGGAAAAACCAACAAAAATGTCTCCCGTTTTTTTAGTCACACAAGCCTCCAGAACTGTTTCAGTGCTCCTTGGTAGAATTTTTTTTAAGTCTCAGGAGCTCTATGCATGAACAATATTTCTCTACAAGATATTTCCAGATTATATATTTGGACGCTGGTGGTGAAGAGCACTGTCTAGCCAGCCCTATTGCCAGACAACAATGTCAATATTAGACTGTTCTTCAAACATGGGTTACTGGATTACATGTTCAGTGATAATGCATTTTTTTCCATGCAATGTCAGTTATTTATTTATTTATCTATTTATTTAAATTTGTGTTTTCTACAATTTCTGGCAAAAACCATACACAGTAACAATTAGAAAAAAGCTGTTGAGATGGACCTTTGGCTATGTATAAGGTATGGTTAGGGTAAGGCAACTAAAACACTTTTGATGCTGAAGTTGAGGAAAGATCATGGGCGTAGGAAAAAAGCTAAACGGGAATTCCAGTTCTGTGATGGGACATGAACTCCAGTTTCTGGCATGGAAGTCAGACAGGGTATATACCCATTCAATCCCATACACCCTTACTTTCCACCACACTACCTTAAGGGCACACTACACTCTGCATTAGCAGTATATATAAAGTGTGATGTGCAGAATTCCAAGAGATACTGAGCTGGTCTAATGTGTTGGTTCAAAATCTCCCATTTGTTCGGCTGAGATCAGGTGACTCGTGGCCATGTGATTCACACTATTTACTTTTATTCATCTGTTCAAGTTTTTCCTTTAATTTTTCTTCTGGCTATTGTACCTTTAAGAGTACTTTTACATTAACATCAAGAGACTTCGCGGTCATTGTTTCGTTCATCAGCAAGATAGTCTTGCATGTGATATTCTGGATGACGCCTTAGTTACTTTCTGCAAAGAGCTATTGTCTCCTTCAGGCTGCACTGTTACACCCGTTTTAATAAAAGCTACATTTTGTAGCCCCAAGCAGCAGCTACTGCTTGGCTTTAAAAACCAGAGGAAGAAACCAAACCTAACCCATGGCTGAGCACAAGAAAAATAACCCCAAAGGATCTGACTTTCCATATTAGTTGCCATAATAGGAGCCATTAGTGACTGTGTGTAGGTGGGAGGTGGCTTCTTGGCTTGTAAAATGAATTGGAGGCTTACTGCTGCTACTGTATGCATAAACGTAATACCTTTAGCTGGATACCGTTGGATGTGGGAGGAACCCACTCCCAAAGTTTGACTTCACTGGCTCGACAACTGTATGCAAAAGTAAAATGAACAGCACAAACAAGGCACCGATTTATCTATATCCCCTTAACCTCAATATCGGGAATTCCTATAAGCATATTAAGTGTCAAAACACAACAAAAACTAAATACAGAAAAAGCAAAACTGTGGTTACACGGGAATGCGGTAATAACACGAAAGTGACTGGAATGGCTGGCATTTGATCTAGTGCGTTCACTCGGCGCCAGCTGTGGGGAGGCGGGAGGAAAAGTAGGTCAGGAGAGTGAGAGCTTCATGGCAGCACTCTCTGGTCCGCCTGCCTGCCTCAGTGCTCATGACACAACCACAAACATACACATGCGCACAACGACACACTCATGCATAATACACAAGGCCAAAAGACCAGCATGTCACATACACACACAAGCAAAATCATAAAAAGGTGATTCACAGCTGCTGAAAGCTTTCTGCTGACAGTCAAGGTCTCTGCCCTTGGTTGCAGGAAGCAAAAACAGGGGCTGGAGAGGGAGAGAGGGAGGGAGGGAGGGAGAGAGAGAGAAAGAGGACATGCAAGAGAGAGAGGTGAGGGGTGTGCCAGAGCAAGACCGTGCGTTGAATAGCAACTTTTGCCAAAGATTACGTTCAAAACACAGAGCCAAGACTTAGGGCTGAGACTAGCATATACTAAATATAAGCTCGATATAAACACACACATTTATATAGCTATATATAAATGGACTACAGAGTATAAACTACTCATGTATCAAACCAGGCACCACACCAAAGCTGATACTTCTGACAGCTGTGACAGACACCCTTTTTACTTTACCAGCACCAGCTGAAACTATGGTGTGGTTTTAGTTGTAGCCCTGAAATCAAGACTTATCATTCTCAACACTGCAATGATTTTATAAGGCTGTATATTCTAAACTGAGACAGAATAATTACCTTACATATACCCAGCTCTACTATTAAGCTCAGTCAGTCATTAAGAATTCAACACATTCAACAGGTTGCTACAAAGTCCTGCAGGCATCGCAGCTGTCAAACACAGCCCCGCTAGCAGTAATCATTCCTACTTTTCATCAAGATGCATGACAAAGAGTCTTGCCTAAATTGTTTACATTGGGAGTTAGGTAGCTTTGCATTAAAAGCCTGTTAGTTGTTTATCTTATGTAGGATTTGAGGAAACTAACAAGAGATCATAAAGATTTTTCTGTGACAGAAAATAGAAAACTGCTTTAATTCAGTCCAGGGTTTTCTGACAGCTTATTTTCAAGAGGTTTCTCTGAAGCTTTATTCAGCAGTGAGTCATAGCCAGTTCCCAACTCAATATTCTTACATGTGAAATTCTCTGGAGTTTCACCACCTAAGTGAAGACAGTGTCAGATGTGCCCTTCAACTTGGCACCGTTTCATTCAGCCTACTTCTGACCGCACAGCAGGCTCTGAGCAAGCAAATCACAGTTACTGCAAACTGTATCCAAGCATTATTATCAGCCAGTCTGTTATAGTAGGGCGATTAATTTGCCCGTTATTTTTCTAATTACCTGGCTGGTCCACACAATGACAGAAAATATTGAAAATTGCTCATCACAATATCCCAAAGCCCCAAGTCTTGTTTCCAAAACAAAGAAAAGCAGCAAACTGTCACATTTAAGAAGCTAAAAACTAGGTCATGTTTAGCATGTTTGAAAAATCATTAAATTAAGTCCAAAAAATTTGAATCTTAAAGTGGCTATCTGATTAATGAACAGAAAAACTAAGATCAAGTTATTACTCTATGTTCACTGAAATGAAAACATCAAAAGCTTGAATGAATTACCTTTTATTGTGTGTAAACCAGAGCCATACGTTGCTCACAAACATGCCCATAAAGAGAAAACGTGATGCTGAAGCTACACAACACTGTTTTGTCTGCATGAGATGCGAGAACAGCTCTATTCAGTGATCCAGTTTTATTACTTCTGCAAACAGCACTCCTTTATGACATAAAATTGCGTCAAAAGCCTCCAAGTAATTCTAGTAACCTACAATGTGCATTATAAATGATGGTTTTATAGATCATGTGGTCCACAACATTTCTTTTTTTATCAAAAGAGCCCTAAGGTACAAAATGGGGCGCAAGCTAAAGTCAGCAGCAGGATATATGGCTAAGTCATTACATCTGACTCACAGACTGAACTCTATACTATGGGCCGGCCCAGCCCATAGAGAGAGGAGGAAATGCCACGCTAAAAACAAAGGTTATATAATGTAGGCCTACAAAATGAGCTGTGAGATTATCTACCAGAGGAAGTGTGTTTCTGTATTTTCCTCCATTCAGTACAACTCCGTGTTAATTGGTTACTGACACATCTAAACCAGTTATACAATGAGGGTGTGTATCTTCCAAAATAAGAACAAAGTGGAGCACTTCTCAAGGTGAAGCATTCTTCCTCGTGTGAGAACCGGTTGTTTGTGAGTCAGACAGTGAAACTCAGTCAGATTGTAAAGCTGTGATGCAATAAATGAACAGGCAAATGTATGGAAAATTAAAGCATTGCCAAAGCGGGAAAAAACTGGTTATGTTCGAAGATCTGCAAAGTGCAGAACGGCAAACTCTGAGGCTACAGCACACCAGGTACTCTGTGCCATGCGAGGCTCTACGAGCCGGAGCCACTGCAGGAAGCAGAAGCAGCACCATTGCGTGAGAAGCAGGAGGACGAAGAGATATAATGCCAACCGCCCCAGCCACCACAACACGGCTTTCAGCTGATTTCAAACCACTAAATGTCACATAGGTTGAGGCGAAAAGCCACTGCACAAAAACAAACTCCCACTCAAGGGGGACTCATACACACAGGAGTGCTAAGCTCACACCGATAAGCCAATACAGTCTCAGACCCGCATAAAATTATCTGAGCTCACGCCACATGCATAGACATAATCCTATGCTTAAAAACACACACACACACACACACACACACACACACACACACTCTAAATAACACAAAGACCGGGTAATTAAAACCACATGTAAAATAAAAATGAGGTGTATATCATGCCTCTCCCCATCTGTTCCTGGTCACCAGGCATTAGTACGACTATTACACAGTTGTGAAGATAGCACTGAGCATCATTTGCATTAACAATGAAAACACACACAAAACTGTGCCCTTGCTGTCATGACACAATTCTGCATTTCAATCTTTTAGCTGATCACACCTCTTAAGATACTGTGAGGGTAAAAGAGGCAAAAAAAACACAGAACGCCTCTTAGATGTATAATTCTGTCACACCACTGTTATTAAAGTCCTTCAAGTGAGCTACTTTACGAATGGGCCCCAAAGCCGCATTCACAGTTGAACCCATAAAACTCGACAGGGCAGCAAAGTCATAACTGTACAAGAGACACTTTGTGGGACCGGGTGGAGTCCAAACACTGTGACTCGACTCTACATTCATTTGAATCAGAGTTCACTGGAAAGAAATCACAGCAGAAATTAAGATTCAGCAAAATCACATGAGTAAGTCAGTGGAACAGGCAGCCCTTTTCACTCCTCTCTACACAGGAAGAATTTCCTTCTTACAGCACAGGCCTGACCATTCTGTAAAGACCACAATTCATTCATCCCTCATGCTGAATGAACTGTCTCCACTGCTCCTCGGAGACAGATCTGCCTCAAGTGAAGACAATGCACATCTCAGGTTTATTTTTGGCATAATGCATCTAAAAGTTGAAGTGATCTGTCCAAAATGACCTCATTAACCCCCACTGAGTGGATACATCCATTTGAAACTTTGCAAGCCCAACAGGCTAGAAAACTGAACAGTAAGAGATACAAAGATAAAATAACAAAAGGAGCAACAATTATAATAATAAGATCAGGCGATCAGGGCACTGGGCATTGTGCATTTTGAAAACATTCATTTTGGCATAATTTTGGACCACTATCATTGCAATATTTGTAAAAACCCCCAACACAGTTATTTTTCATGGTATACTCGGACAATAGCAAGAAGAAAAGCAAAACAAATATCCTCACTGATGAAGTGAGCACTTTGTCCTCAAGTAATCCTTCACATTTTTGTGAATGATCACGGTAGGCGCCATAAAAACTACACCGGTAATACAAAACTTATAGACAATAAATTTGAACTCATCCTCCCATAGCCATCTGACAAAGTAACAGCATTTGGCTGCTTATCAAAATTTTGCTTGGTTTGACATCTTTAGACAGCTCACTTTCCCAGTGGCCACCAATCAGCTGACTGAGTTACTGTAGCGAGTCAAATCCTCTCTCACTCTCTTTTCTCTCGCATAATTATTTTCTCAGACAGTTAACATTTTTCTGACTTCAGTCTCTTTGAGCTCATCATCTGTGACAAACGTTATTCTTGGTTGATTGGCAAATTTTCTTCCTAATTATTTCTGCAGTGAGGACTTCGGGAGACTCAAAAAACTTGTTTTCACTCGTCATGAAATCATTTCCTCAGCGGCAGCAGAACATTTTACTCCAGCCTGTAGAAACTCCTGCAAATTGTACTGGACTAACCAAACACTTTTAAGGCTGATTAACTCTGAAATACTCACTATAGATGGACTCAAAAACACTCATAAGCTTAGCAACATAAAAGAGGCTACAAATAACCCATATTGCAAAACGCTGTAAAAGACCACTGTTACACTGGTACTCTCTCCATTACAAATGAATATCTTTTCTAATTAGGGCTGTCAATTTTATTAAAAATTTGAGTATTTGTATGAATATGGGGGAGGGGGGCAGTTAGAATTCAAAATATAATGACCTGTTCCAATTCAAAATTTACAGTTTATAAGTGCAACAGACCGTCTGAAGTAGCTTGACTTGTGATTCAGCTGGGTGCACTTTAAAACTTCACTTTCAGCTTGACCTTGAATTATCAAACTAGTTGTATTATGTTGTTTGGTACAAAAAATGGGGAACACTAGTGAGCAAAGTCATCTTGAACTGACAATTACAACACCAAAGCACTGAGAATCATTGTGTGGAAGTATTATGGGTTCTACACTGTAGATGGCAAATTCTATAAAAACTTTGTACAAAGCAGCAGTCTTTCACTGCAACAGCAACAAATGTACGGATTCACCTGCTCTCTTGCCAACCAAGTGAGGCCGCAGAGTTACTGCAGGCGAGCAGAGCAGTGTTAATTGTACAACTTTGTCTGACTGCACACTTAGTTTCAGTAGGCCTCTGGCTAGAAGCTCGTAAAAATGCCATCACCGGGTATAAAAATATCATCTTATATTAGGGCAAATACGGTATCCTCTCTCTCCAGGCTGCTAGAGAACGCTCAGCATAGCCTTTTCCATCAGTTTTTTTCTGTTAGTTCGGTTTAGGAGCTGCGCAAAAATGCTTAGGCAGTGTGCCTAAGTCTTATAATGGTAGGAAAAACCCTGATGTCATAAACACACACTGATGCTCAGTCTTGTCAAGTCTGGGAGAAATGAGATTAAATGGATAAAAATTGAATTTTCCTGTTTTTATTTTGTTTTATTTAAGCAGCATAACCTTTCTCCAGATCTTGGTGCCTTTTGCTGGAGCCACTTCCTGTGAAGTCCAGGAGCCTGTCTGTTAGTGGGTTAACTAGCCAGCACAGGGGTTAACCCAGGCATTTTGGTCTCAGGGCGATGGCTTGTTTTTAAATCAAGCTCCATTACTTGGTAACCAGCACTGCAAACAAAACCTACAAAGAGCAGGTTTTATTCAGGCTTATCAAAACAATAAATGTCCACCTCCTCATCAATCACTCATGAGGGGAAAAATGGAGTCACCATTCCAACAAAATAACACAATAAGACAAAAACACCATGCTCCCTTTAGAGTGACAATTACTGAAGAGCACAGTCACATATTTAAAGACCATAGACTAATATTTCTCAGTTCAACCAAATGTTTCATTTTGGCCATTAAGCAACACTTAAAACAACGGCAGACAGCTGTAGCGAATGTATCCATACTAAAGGCAATTTACTACTTGCATCTGAGGATTAATTAAGCTGAAATTAGTGTATCACTCACAGTGAAGCTCAGTGTGAAGTTAGGCCAATTGATGAAATGAAATCTGTAATCTTCATATCAACTATAACTGAGATGACACTATAAAACCGGAAAGGTTATTTTCCTTTGTACCCTAATAAAGTGCAGTGATCAGCTCCCTTTAGAGTTTCGTTTATATTGACAAATACCTGTCACCAGTCTTTTGGAACTATAATTTGGGTTTTCATATAAGTTCTTCCGTTCAAGAGCTTTTATTTTTATTACCTTTTTGTACTTCACTCCATCTTCCTTTCCCTGCACACCCCAGTCTACTTTACATGTTGATCCCAAAATGCAATTTTTTTACATGTTTTTCTACTGCTTTCAGCTTGTGATAATTGTATAATTTCTCCATTTTTTCCCCACTTTTTGCTCTATTCTAGTTTGTATTTCACTGCAATGTCCTGATTTTCCTGCAGGGATTAATGTTTTCAACATGTATTAATGTGAATGCATGAACACCACCAATGCCACCAACTTTGTGGGAACAGTTATCCAGAAATGCCAATGTGTGTTTTGTGAAACCAGATAACAGAACCTGCCTAAGGCAAACTATAAACAACAGAAGAAGGTGCACAAGAATTATTAAAATAAAGAACTGTTTTAGTCCGTGGCATTTTTGAATAGGTTGGTGTCAGATATATGAAGCCCTATGTCTTTCTGACCCTTTTTGAATGTACTCTTGTTACATGAGCTGTCAGAGACACCTCAATGATAACACTGAAACTATTTCCTAACAATAAGGTTATGAACAGGTGAACCATAAACAAAAAACCAAAAGTTTTACTTAATGATATTCACAATGTCAGTGAGGATCAGTGAGCAAAAACCTCTTCAAGCTGACATTTCAGAGACATTTCTCAGGTGAACTACACTTCTAAATGTAGGCAGCTAAAAACAGCATTCAAACGAGAACTGCATTCATGCTTGGCGTAAAGAAAGGCTCTTGAAATCATGGCAAAACAGTGCTGATAGGGGCTGACCCTCTTCTACACATGGATGCAGTACAAAAAATTAGGAGCACATAATTCAAATTAGGTAAATAAATTATTAAGGAAAAGCTGTAATACAGGATATATATTCTTGTTATAGTGCTATTTAGCTGCCCATTATATCTCAAATATTTGGACTGGCTTTAGCAATTGTATTATAAGCCTTCTTCCGGCTAAATATGCAGTGTGCATATAAATATCAGACTCAGTATATGCAGACACTCAATATTATAATGAGTCTGACTGGGACAAAAACACAAGCACACTTGACTGGGACTTTCCATCTTAAGACTGCTCTCTCTGTCTATCCAACAGTCAAAAAGCCTGAAGTATCTAAATTGCAATGATGTGACAGAAGCGAGCAAATAGCCACATTTAAGAGGCTGTAACCAGTAATATTATTAATTTTATTTTTTTTTGATTGGATAAATAATTCAAAAATAATCTGTTACCAGAATTGACATTAATATTCTGCTGATCAACAAACTGATCAAAATTAATTATTTGACTACTGATGTTTGAGAATTGGTGGGCATGAAGTTAATGATCTGCCTTGTTTCAAAAATTCTGGAGATTACAACTCTTTTGAAAAGATGAGGAACACCATCTCTGGTCTGAAGTAAAGAACATTGGATGCCTGGTGATGCAAGGGAGATAAAATAGGACATAACTGGGATCAGCAGAAAAATAAACTAACTCAATGTAGTCAGACTAAAATGAAAGGTCAGGTCACGCCACACAGCTCAGTACTGCTTTTTTTCCTTACCTGGCAAGGTTGGTGGGGTAGGAAGCTGAGCTTGAGAAAGCATCACTGGCCCTCTGCATTGCTGAGTTGTCCCCAACACCTTGGTCTCTGTTCCAGGCTCCACTAATGGTCGTCACTGGGAGATACCTGTTGGACACTGGCTTCTGATCCTTAGCCTGCTGAGCTTCACCGCTGCTGGGGTTGACTCCAAAGAGGTACCTTTGTCCTCCTGAAGTGCTGACCCCACAGATTGAAATGGGGTTGGAGGTGGGCATGGCTGTGGAGGACGTGCCACTCATTTGGCAATAACTCTGGCCTGCAGATGTCTTCTCCTGTTTAATCACACCTTGAGTGCAGAGCTGTATGAAGCCAATGTCTTTTTCTTTCTTCACCAATGCAGACAAAGTGGTTGTAGAAGTCTGGGGGGATGCTGTGGATATGCTAGAGCTGGACTGATCTGGACTTGTCATAACGCTGCCATTGAGAGCGACAGAGCCTGCCCCACTGCCGTTACTGCTCTCAACCACAGCAAGCTTAATGTCCCTCTCCGAACCAACATCCCCAAGCAGAGAATCATCTGCCAGAGTGGACAGGAAGGCATCATCACCTACATAAAAATCTGAGGGGGACCCAGTGAGCTCAAAGTCTTGGAGCAGGTCCAGAGTGTTGTCACTGAACAACTTCTGGTGCACATCCACATCTTTCCCAATGTGATCAAAGGCGTGATCAAGGTCAATGGGATCCTGGTCACCTTTATCCATGGAGAAATCCTCTGTTTTCATGGGGAAGAAGTTGGGATCCGATCCCCCAATAAGTGAATCCATGGAGGATTGGGTAATGTCTGCTATACTGGCCTCCAACTGGGGCAAACTGTCCCCCAAATTTGGACGCCCAAGTGTGGTTGACGTCTGTGTCTGGAGCAACTGCTGATGTTGAGGCCTCAGATCTTTGGTCAGGCCTCTGGGCTCTGGGTCCTCCAACAAGGGGCCTACTGTGGCAGTGACAGATGCAGAGGTGAGCTCCTCTGGAAGGGGGCTGTTGCTGAGGCCATTAGGTACCTGTCCTGGCTGCATCAATGGGCTGGATGGAAGAACGACAGTGGTGGCAGAAGTGATGGACATGGCACTGTGAGGGGCCACTTTCAACAGACCTCCCTCCTCGGGGCTTTCAGTGTAGACCAATTTGCTTAAATGGTCATCTCTTCTATATGTTATCTTCTTCACTCCACCTTTATCCATCTTTTTTTATTTTGGGAAGGGAGAGAGGGGGGTGAACAGAATGCATTAACAGACGAGGCTTGACAGAGCGCACAGGATTCACATTAAAACAGTCAAGACACATTAGTAGACGTGCCGAGAAGCTACCGGCGCTGCAATGTAATGTCATTTAAAACGGCTTCAGGAAGTGCACAGGCAGAGAGAAGCTACCTAATGTCGGGAAAATCTAAGACTGGGCAAAGTTGCCAAGCATGCCCACCTGCGCGCCCATGATAGCCGACGCAGCTAAGGGTAGCCAAACGCGTTAGCTATTCCTACCAGTGAAATCTTCGCATGGGCGCGTAGAAAGCCTCGTCCCGGCGATGTGCTTCGTGCTCTCAACAAACAAGCATCACACGAGTCCGACCACCAACCACAATACAGAGAGACGAAAAGTTTACACAAGTCTAAGACATGCTAACGCTAACGCCGCCTGTCGCTAACCGCTGGCATGCTAGGTAGCAGTGTGGCTAGCAGTTAGAGCGGCTATGTGCCTAAATTTCACTCGGATGTCGTTTACAGTAATATTAGCCTGCGAGCTAACATAGCCCCGATATCTGCATATTTTAAACGCGCTACGCCGCCGTATCCGTATTTCGCTAACTCGTGTATCAAACGAAACGTGGAAGAAACGGCCGCACTTACCCTTGAAATGACTGGTTGTTGATATGTGTCCACAGGTCGTTTGTCAACATTGTTTTGGTTGAGAGTGGCAAGTCCGCCGCACGCAACACCGACTCAATGTTTGTTAACGTGTCTCCCCCAACGCGCCCCGTCCCAACCTACATGGCCCGATGAGACCACGACGGACGCGCCGAGACGACCGCGCTTCGCGGGTTTCAGCTCCCCCGATCCGATCCGGCCGTAAACCGCGACGCGAACCGCCTCAAACTGGCCGAGCTACGGTGATTCGCAGCTAGCCATTAGGAAAGTGAGCGCTAACCTCCGGGGAAAAACATACAAAATGGAGAACGGAGCGAGCCAGCCCCGTGGCCGACCTGTTTACAACGCGCAGCGCCTCCTGCCGGCCGGTCCCCGGCCACCGTGGCCGCTCTAGTGCGGGAGCTCAGGCGCAAACTCCCCAAGTTTAACGGGAATTTGGTGTAAAAAAAAAAAAAAAACGGAACCGAGTGGCGATAACGGTGCGAAGCGTGTCCGCGTCTCGTTTGGGAAAACGTTAATGGCGGGAACAGCTCAGGCGAGGCCTTGGATTTAGCAGCGGGCAAACGGTGCTCGTTAAAACGTCGGCATTCACACCCCCCCCCCTCTCTTACATGATGGGTCACACAGCTGCCCAGAAAGGGGGCGACGCCATCTGCAGCTGTTAACGGGGGCATTTCACAGACGGACAATCAGAGGCGGAGGACGGTGGGAGGAATTATGAATAGATAGTGGGGTCGTCCGCAATCAAGTGGCGATGATCTGTCCATAGCTAAAATCACGGGGTCATAATGATCTGCTGGGCATCCTACCGTAACACACCATCACTGCAAAATGACGACGATGTGAGAATAAAGAAACGTAGCCTATATATAGGAATAACTGGACTATTAAACACATCTGTTGCGATTCATGCTTCCAGTGTTCATCTTCTGGTTCTTGCTCGTTTACGCATTTTACTGCCCTCTAGGGCCTCAAGAGGACACCACATATCATGGAAAGGGATGCTCTCTTAATTAGGAAAAATGACCTGTAATAAATGAGTGTATTTTCACCTTACTATTAGGAGAGGTAAATAATATAAATCCTCATTTTTCCAGTGGAAAAACGAAAGGTCAGTGTGGATTTTTTTTAAAAAAAAAAAAAAAAAAGTTTGTTAATTTATGAATTAGCCAGAAAACTACAAATTACATTTTGTTTCTCAGGATGCGCCAGTTGACATGTCTGCCTCTTTCATTAGGAACTATGAGTGGCTGAAATGTGCCTGGGAGAAGAGGGTATAGAGTAGGGGATGCTATTACAATGTGCACGTGGATTATAAATCTGCAGAGAGGTTTGGGTCTGTATTCTTTCTTTATTTATTTATTTGCATTCGAGGCTGCATATCAGTGTATTTCACAATTTTCTATAAGACAGCAAATTCACTGGCTTGTCTGTAAAATTTCACAAGATATAATGGTGTGTAATAGTGGGGAATGTTTGGAGATCAGAAGTATGAATGTAGAAATTAACATTTCATCATAAATTATGTACATGGTTTTTTTATAAATGAGAATAAGCTTTACACTATTCTCGATTCACAGATATATTTACGTGCAACACAACCTGACCTGCCTCAAAACCTATTAGCTTTTTTTAGTAGTTTTGCCCAAGCCTCACTGCGTATTGAAATGCAAGGGCTTGCAAAACCCACAAATGTCAATTTAATGTTCCAGCACATACAGACTTTCTTACTTCACATTCAGCTGGGACCCATGTTGTCTTACATTATTCACACTGAAGATGCATGAAATTCAACCCGATTCCAAAGGACCGAATCTAACCTGGGAGAAGCCCACAAATAGTAAATAAAACAAAGACACGAGGCTTGGAAATTGGCTCTAATGGGATGATGAGAAAACAAGGTTTAAAGCGAATAAGAGAAGAGAAACCTCCCCAAGCAGGGGCCAAGGAACAAACTCCAAGTAATACTGTTATGTAAGTCCAAAAACAGAGCTATAATAATCTGCATTTTTGAATTTCTAAATGAAACCCCACAGAATGAGCTACACCAAATGATATTAAATGATTTTGCCTATCCACAGTGGTGTTCATTTGAATGTTAAGGTCACACTAACCACAAAAAATACAATATTGTGTAGAATGTAAGCTGTAAACCTATGATCACAGAAAAAGAGATGAGTGGTGTGCTCACTGTAGCTCTAAATCCCCACTGTTTGAATCCCACTCAGTCCCCTGTGGCTGCTTAGCAACCCCTCACAATATACTCTGAATTAACAGGGTAAAGCATGACCGCTGCCTCCTCAAAACCACGAGTCAAGGGTGCTCTCCCATCATCAATGCCTTCTCTCAGCGCTGCAGCTATAAAAGCCTCTGATTTATTACAAGGTGGCTCCAAATCAAACACCAAAAAGCAAACAAAAGATACAAAACAGTCTGAAACCCAAGTCGGTGTCTGTGTTGCTCGTGGCTCCATGTGAGGTGACCAGTGGACATAAGGGATCTGATACTTCATATATAGAACACACAGACCAGTAAGAATAAAAGTAGTCCCCCATATTCAGGTGACCATGAACCTTTTAAATAAGATTCATGATCACCATAGTCAATTTGCTCCCACTTCTGTTGTACTCCTTAAAAAAAAAACTAGGTTCGAACCTACATATAAGTGCATATATAGATGATGACATGCATTGTCAAGCCTTATACTCAGCCTTTCATCTCACCTCACCAAACTCGATTTTCTTCCCCTACAGTACTTGACTTGTACTGTGGAGTAGAGTGACAGCTCTGTGGCAAATTCACTGAGAAGGCCCAGAGCATTAATGTACAAGTCCAGAACCCCTTCCTCCCTGCTACTGTAATCCACGGTCAAATGACTCAGTAATGAAGGTTTTGTCTTCCTGATGTTTCCCCATTTCCTCCTCATACAGCTGCTGGGAAAACTGCAAGGAATGCGCACTTATGGAGCATTTGCATTCAAATGGACTAAGGAATTAATGCTGTAATAAAAGACATTCTTGTGTAAACAAGAAGGAGAAATCACTGGATTTTTTTTTTTAATCCGTTCATTTGAGAGGAGATAGAGCATCGGGCAGCTGTGTGTTGGGGGGGGGGGGCTGAGAGCTGTCCGTGGTGCTGAAGTAAGAATTCACTCTGTCGAATCGATGAGGATTGGTTCAGTTTTCATATACAGTCCCAGTGCTCTGGGTGAAAGAGTTGACAGAGTTGTCTAAAGAGCGGGGTGCACCTCTCGTCATTTGTTTAAATTCCAGTTTATTTCGTATAATATTTGACCCGCTGCTGTCAGCTGTACAGGAGCGGAGATAAAAGAGTAGTGGTACAGTGCCCCCGTGGACCACCAGCTCTGTTTAACGCGTGGCTGTCACTGCCGACGACGCTTTGAGCAAGACACTGCATGGGACCTAACCCCTCGCACGCCTCTCGGGATAAGCGCGTAAAATAACAGCGGTTAATGTAAATGCGAAAGCCTCTGTGAAGACTCAGGAGAAGGGATTAAAATCCGCAAAGCCTGGATGTTAAGACTGCATTAGACCCGAATCCTCTCCGCCAGCTGCACGTCGCCGTGGCTAGATCCGAATCACATGCACAAAAAAAAAAATGCACAAATGCACGTACAGTAGTCCGTTTTATGTCTATCTTCTGCAAATGTCATTTTCCTTTAAGATGATGTAAGACATTACTTCATGTGATGACCCCCCCCCCCCTCTCTCCCTTGCACAGCTTAGAGCACGTTATCTTAAACCTTCTGCCGGACCAAGCCTCTCCGCCCTCAGCAGTTTGGAGAGATGGGTGCGCACGGGAGTCCCGCTCCCATCCTCCTCTCCGTGAGCGACCTCGGAGCATGTTTCAGCTTCCCATTTGTCAGGAGCGACGCTCTGTAGCAGGATGATGGGATGCACGCACATTCCTCAGTTTATCTCGGACTGATCTGACTGAACTAAAAACCCAAACGCGAGAGACTGAATCTTTCCAGGGGGGGGGATTAAACTTGAGCAAAAAAAAATATTTTATATATATTTTTTTTACTTTTTGAATGGTGGGAAATCCAAGAATGGAACGAGGATTATATTTCTTTGAAGTCACTGCCATGGCCCATCGCAGTGGATGTGTATAACATGACGCTGGTTATGATAATCGATCCTGCTCGAAAAGGATTCACCGTGGGAAGGCGCTTTTACGCACGGGGTTAAAAGGATATAGGGTCGGCACACCTTGGGATTGTTTGTCATGAGACACTGGATGCGAGGACTGCAGTCTGAGTCGAGACTATGCTTTGGATCTGAGCGCATCAGCACCACACCATGCAGCTAAACCCCACACCCTGAACTTCTGGGACGTTTACGCTCCGTGATCGAGGCTCAGATTTCGCGCAAGATCGCGCAAGATCTGAAAAGAAAAAAGAGAAAAAAAAATGGCACTGAGTGAAAACTGCAAAACTCAACCTGCAAAAGATCAAGGCTCGGTGCAAACCCCCCCGTCGGATGTTATTGAGCTAAATGTTGGCGGACAGGTGTATTACACTCGCCACGCCACCTTGGCGAGCTTTCCCAATTCCTTACTTGGAAAGCTGTTCTCTAACAAGAAGGGGTCTTCGAATGACTTGTCCCGGGACCTTAGGGGCCGCTATTTCATTGACAGAGATGGCTTTCTGTTTCGGTACGTGTTGGATTACCTTAGAGACAAGCAAGTTGTTCTCCCTGACCATTTCCCTGAGAGGGGGAGGCTAAAAAGAGAGGCAGAATACTTCCAGCTGCCAGAATTGGCCAAACTTTTGTCCTCCGAGGACACCAAACTCTTCCCAGACGACCTGTACTACAGCGATTTCGATGAGGCGTCCCAGGGCAGCGACCAGAGGTTTTACCCCTCTTACTCCTTGGACAAGAGGTACGGCTACATCACGGTCGCGTTCAAAGGCGTGTGCGCGGCGGGAGGCAGAGAGGGTCAAACCGATGCCAAGACCAAAAAGTTACCGCGGATCTTCATCAGCAGCCGGATCGGCTTGGCCAAGGAGGTGTTCGGAGACGCCCTGAATGAGAACAGGGACGCGGACAGGCCACCGGACCGTTACACCTGCCGCTTTTACCTCAAGTTCAGGCACCTGGAGAGAGCCTTCGACATGCTGTCAGAGAGCGGCTTTCACATCGTGGCCTGCAACTCGTCCCTGACAGCGTCCTCAGTCAGTCACTACGCGGATGACAGGGTCTGGTCCAATAACGCACAGTACATCTTCTACCGTGAGTGAAGGTTTATTCCTACACATTATTCTTTAACAAGTGAGGTGAGTTAAAGCGGAGGCTTCAACCTTCAGAAGTCACTATGCACAGAACACACAAACAACACCAGCTGAAAAGTAATAAATAAAAAAGGTGCCCTTCACTCGCCCGAAATAACCACATCCTGACCATAGAAACATCACTGTGGTATTGTATGAGGGGAGTTTTACTCATAAAACATGTGTGCAAAGTTTAGTCAAGTAGTTTTACACGTGAACATTCCACTAATGTGTTTGCACAGTATATTGATCTACATTTAAAGGCGATCTGTAGGAGCCGGTGTTGAGCTCGCACCACCAGGACGCAAGATCTGGCTGCAGCATCTCCTTCACATTTGAATCTTTGCATCTCACGCAGTGGCTGACTTTAAACCTCGGTTTAGTGTCCGAGATGTGGGGTAAACTTGGCCACGGGCCTCGGGGTAGTTGAGTCACGGTGCTGCTACACTTCAAGTACACATGCGTCATCCGTAAACACGCTTTATTGCTTGGATTCTGTCGACGGATTGGTCATGAATAATATAGCACCAGTGGGCAGCACGTTTTCACGTGAACGCTGCTGCATTTCCTTGAATCAGCTTTGAATTTTTACTTGAAGTCAAAGTTTGTTCATCAGCATTCGCCGTAATTAGCTCCAAATATGGAACATTCCACTCTCTGCAGAGGGAGGGGTTGGACCATATGGCCAATTAAAAAGCACTTTGGTCATTATTCTGAATGGCTCCCTTTGGAAGAGCTGCAGAGAGCCCAGTTGGTGGGAAAAGGTTGGAGGTGCAGGGGGCTGGGCTGGGAGAGGCCTTGACATATGGTTTGCTAATGCTTTACAAATGGTGTTGTTAATATAGACTAATTATAACAGAGGAGTCTGCCTTGACCTCCAGTAACAGCGAGCCAAGTAGGAATTTCCTGAGTCATTCAACTTTTTGGAGCACAGCATCTGGTGGAGGCGTTCAACTCCTTCCCCTTTACCAGACATTTGCCCAGGAAAAGACATGTGATGGGACAGAAGGAAGATCTGAGGGAGGGAAGAGACAGGGGAGAAACTGCAATGAGCACAGCATGGGAGGAAGATGCAGAGTAAGAAGATGCAGAGTAAAAAGAGCATGCAGGGGAAAAGAGAGAAGGAATTTAAGGCAGCGAGCTGAAAGAAGGTGAAGAGGAGGCAGGCAAGCAGATGGAGGAGAGAGCGCCTGGCCATGAAGGATGAGAGAGTAAAAGTTGCATGAGACCTGGCCATGGGGAGAAAGAACTGAGGCAGAAAAAGCGAGAGGGAGCGAGGAGCAAAAATAGATTAAAGTAAGTATCAGACAGGAAAGTTCATCGAGTCCAAGGGAGGGCAGAGAAGAAGGGTTTGGGTGATAAGACATGGAGGAAGAGAGAGAGACTGGCTTTTCATTAAAAGAGAGCAGACAAGGTGAGGGTGAGAGGAAGCACGCACATACAGTTCATAGCGAGCATTAGGAGACGGAGGCCTCCTCTGGATGATGGATAGACACATCAAAGGCAGACAGGCGTGAGAGCCCTGGCTTCACCGCAGCACAGTGGCTCGCATCCACTTTCAAAACTAATACTGTAACCTGATTCTGAATGTGGGACACTGGCTGGCCTAGGGCAGGTAGTCCTAAACTAAGAATACGTGTAGACAAGTGCACCTTTGGAGTTGTGGGGGGTGGTGGTGGTGGTGGTGGAGTTGTGTGTGTGTGTGTGTGTGTGTGTATGTCGGGGGGGGGGCATGAAACAGATGTGCTTTACTGTCGTCTTCAGCAGAGGATTTCACTGCTCTCTTTTACATGCCATCCCATCCCCAGCAAAAAAAAAAAAGTCTGGGAGTGTAAAAAGAACAATCCAGAGCGGTAAACAAAGTGAGAAACTTTCTTCCAGCCTGTCAGTTCCTTAGCATCATCCATGTTGCTCCTCTTGCTCAATGCGTCAGCTGTTTTCCACAGACTCCACCGACCCTCAGTATTACCGTGGACAGTAGTCTCCAAAATGTCCACAGTAGGTATTCATCATTTTACAGCGGGGTGTCATCCGTATTAACACAAAGTTAAGACACTCTAACTTGCTGGGCTGGATATATGTATACTCTTGTTTTCTCCACAAACTAAAACAAATGAATATTTCACAAAAGTCCTTGCACTGTGTCCTCCTCAGGAGGACGCGTAGTTCATATACATAATCCTCCTCAGGACAGTGTCTGAGTATTCATGAACAAAAGTTTATGCACCTGATGACCATGTTCAATAATTCACAATTAACCTGGAATGACTTTTTCACCCGTTGAAAAAACTGAACCAGAGAGAAGTATATCGAAACTGATCACGAGCAGACTTTAGGGTGAACGGGACTGAGATAGCAACTGATTTGGAAAAAAAAAAAAATGGTTGAAGCCTCTTGCATTGCATTGCATTGATTTAAGGAAATGTATGTAGGCATCTTTCTGCCTGTAGGGGAAAAAATAGATGAAAAGTTAGTTCTGATGAAATGCTCCTGGTATGTCAATGTTCAAAGTTATGTCAAAGTTGTGAAAATGTAAGTCAGAATTATTACATAAAAAGTCAAGATTATGAGGCAGTAAATCAACATTAATAGATCTTACCCTGAGGATTTTTTTTTTTAAAAACACGACTTCTTTTTTTCTTTCCTTGAGAATGGGCTTCCATAGATAGGTAATCCTGTCAGATTATTTGTTAAGCAAAAATTTCAGTTGTTTTGCATGATAAGGACATTTGGGTTTTTTTTTTTAAGTGACAGCGACGGCATAATTGTTGTAGCGATTCACAAGTCTAACCTCCTCAGTTGGTGCTTGGGACCAGTCTTCTTGTTCCCAATTATCTCCGGGGGGAAGAGGCAAGTGTTGGCTAATTTAAAAGCAATCTGTGATCCCAAAATATTTCCTCGTCCCCAGCGCTCCACTGGAGCAGCAGTTCAGAAAGATAAATGCTACACTATTTTAAGGGCTATTTAAAACAAGTCACGCATTAAAATAGGATAGGTTCTTTAAGTATGTTCACAGATGAATATTAGCCGTCATCTGGGACAAAGTCACATCATAACTTGCTATAACATTACAGCCTCCACTTCACAGTGGCAAAGGAAATCATCACTGAACATTAGGACCAGTAACATCAGAGACAGTTGCATCTCTCCCACTCTGAAAGAGCTGTGTAGAAGTGTCTTGTCAGAATGAAAGACACGTACAGTAAAGATGGAGAGGGATTATACTTGCCAGGAGCGCTCTGTTAATATAACTGTGCAGTCTTCATTTGGGCTATGAATGAGATGATGTGTGGCCATAATAGCTCTTGAACAATGGCCACAAGGCAGCATGGAGAGACAGGGGGAAAGTAATCAATTGTCTATGTGTAATGGAGGCAGAGATTGGGCCGTCCCCGAGCTCCCAGGGAGCCCGGTTGGAGTCTGGATAGATTGTCAGTGCCTACAGGAGATGGATGGTGCTCCCATGAATAACTCATATAACGTCTTACAGAGCACCTGGGCAGAAAAATGGTCAGAAGTGAAGAACGGGTATGTGTGTTTGTGCCATTTTTTCTCACAATAGTTGCAGAATCTTGCGCACTACATCAGCTAAAGTAGACAGCTTTGCTCAACTTGGGAACCAATGTGAACCTGAGCTGATTGAGAAGGTGCAGATGAAAAAGGAAAACATAGTGTATGAAATCAGTCATTCTTCGAAGCTGCTGAAGTTGAAAGAACATGCTGGTGGTTTTTCATATTTTTAGTTATTATCCAAAAGAAGTTTGCTGCTGATGCTGCTGTTTGTTTTCTCAGTTTTTATATTGATTCCTGGCAGCGATTAGTTTCCATTTCATCTCGGTATACGGTATTAAAATGGTCTTGCAGAGACTTAGTTATGCAGACATTGACAGGATCGTAACATTCCCAAACTGGGATTCATGTGCTACTGTAGATAATAACCAAAATGGTTATTGAATCCATGCATGAAATAAATTACCTCACATTCACCCTCTCACACTGTGTGTGCGTGCTTATCGATTGTCTTGTGTGACCACCGATGTGATGTCCGACTGCTGACTCACAAATCTCAGATGTTGTGTCCTTGAACGCTCCAACAAGGAGAGTTTTCACAATAGTCCCTGCTACAATACAATGTGATGATGAGACAATTTGATGAATAAAAAGACTATGTATAGACTTTAAGCAATGTTAAAGTGTCATTTTGAAATCCAGTATGTTCCTTTGAAAGAAGAAACCAAAAATTAATGGTATTTTTCAGCCATAATTTACATATACTGTCATTTTTGTCCCTGATTCTGCTATTTTTACATTGTGAAGCTATCAGAGTAAAGGTATAACAGCTCCAACCACCTGACATCTGACACCTTAATGATCCCTCCAGAGATACTTCTCGGCTATTTGGATGGTGAAACTCCTCATACCGTGGGCAGGCCTGACTTTTTTCTGAAGACGGGGGGTGGGGGGCTCTGGAGGGAAACTCTGTGGGGTAGTGACTGTTTTCTAGGTACGAGTATGTTCAGGGATTCATGGCAGCAAGTGTAACCTGTGCATATATGTGACTGAGCTGATAAAGGCTTACCCCAAAGAACTGTCGCAATCTAATTTCGTGCTTGCGCATCTCAAGCTGGAGCTCAGTGTTACATGCCATTTCATTAGGTGTTACTCATTGAGTATCACCTACTTGACGGGGTGAGGGATGTCAGAATTGCCCCTCTCCTTTCATCCAGTCTGTCGAGGTATCATTGAGGTGTTGAAAAGAGGTCTGTGAAACACACAGGATGCCTTCATGCTTTCTCCCAGCCTCATCTAGATTCATTGGTTCTTGTGCAGCAGAGGAGTGTGGTGCCAGGTCAGGGGGGCAGGCCCACAGGGAGAGGCTGATATAGACGTTTCAATCCGTCTGCGTTGCTTGTTCATTTCCCTGTCAGGGAGACACTCAGCGGGGCAGCCACCATCTGATTCTGGGAGGGGGACAGTCAGCCAATGACGCTGCCACTCTCCTCATGGAAAGCAGATAATTCGGCAGCCTGTGAGAGACTATGAGAGATGTTCTGTGTGCTTGAATTCTGTCACGTAGAGCTTGTTGGAACTCAACTGGTTACCCTGATTTCTCCATCGCTCACCTTCATCACTGCTGCTGATGAGGGTTGTCTCGGCAGAGTGGGGCGGCTGTGCGGGAGAAAGTAATATTGACGAATTCAAATGTACGCGGAAATCAAAGACATTACTTTTTGTTGCAAGAAGATGGCTTGCCAGTTAGTTAGGCTGGACACAATCTGCTGAAGTGATACTCTCTCTGTAAGGGCAGTCACTGCCTTTGCAAGACAAGCCTTTTTTCTGCTACAAGGACACGCTGGCCTAATTTCAGAGCTAACAAGCATGTAAACTACACTCTTCCTGAGGCAGTGGCAGAGTAAAAATTATTTGTGTAACTGGATATGGGAGCTGGAGAATATGAGTGTGTCTAAGATCAGAGCGTCTCCACTCATAAGAGCTTAACTCTCTGCCTAGCTGCATGATTATGCATATTTAACCGGGCTGACAAAATTACCCCTAATATATAAAGCCTTTTTTTCCGCCAAGGATATATTTTTTTTCTCCCCATTTTATTTGTTTCACACCGAAAGTCTTGGCCAAAAAAATGTTTTTGTACCGCCATGCAGCAACTGAAGCATTTGTAGATAATTCACGCCACTCAGCCTCACAGGATTTTGTTGTCTTTGGACAAATGAGAGGCAGTAATGAAAGTGAAAGAAGCATAGAAGTTTCATCAGAAGTTTAGAAGTTAAGTGTTTTTGTTTTTCTCTGAGTCAAACAGCCTGGATATGAAATGCGTCTTTATGTTCAAAACTTATTTTCATTCATTTAAATTACCGGGAAAGTTCACATCACTGTAGACTCAAATATGAGAGGGAGACTGCTTTGGGTCACTCAAGTCTGAAAATGAAACACATAACCACATGACACCTTTGATGAGTCAGTTCGGGAGCACAGATAAAAACTAGACTGGCATTCAGTGGTGCCTATGCAACCACAAAGGTGAGAAGTGGTAAAAAAAAAAAATCTTGGATATGCCCTTTTTTTGCCTCTGGTGCAAATTGGTTCAGTAATTTGTGCATAATACTGCTGATAAATAAACAGACACAGGTGAAACCATAACCTCCTTGCTGGGAGTAACTAACACACCAATGTCTGGCAAGAAACTCACTGACATTTGAATTTGAGTTTGTCAGAGCTCCCTGCCTTCCGTCCCCATCGTGCCCTACTTTCCTACCATTTTAAACCTTTAAATGGGTAAAACATGCCATTTTAATCTGATATCCAGGCCATAAAACTGACCTCTCTCAGGCATGAGGACAAACCTCCCCGTGTTAGGTATGGAGAGGAGTGTGAGTACACGCCTGTATGCCCCTGCGCAGAACTTGACTCCCTCTCTCTGTGTTATTTATGAGAAGTGCAGACGCAGCTTGAGTCGGAGGACCAGCTCCACTATTTTAATGTGGCTGGAATATGATCTCTTAGACAGACTGTATAGATCTGAGAAAAACCCGATGCAATCGATGGCTTCCCTGAAAAGATAGCGAAGTGTATGGCACACACCTACTTGTTTAAACGCGGCCGAGAACGACTGCGTTTCCTGACAAGGCTCCTAATTGTTTCCTGTCTTTTCTCTGACAGGGGCATCAAAGCTTGATGCGATTTCACTCTTGCACACATAGATTTGTGCTTTGCATTATGGGTTATTTATGGCAACAATCATTTCCATCCTTGCTCAATTTAGACAAATTGTTGCCAAAAATCAAAATGAAAGGCCAGGTGCTTCTCAGCCGGTCAGTGGCTTTAATACAGTTAATTCTCCGGCATGGCCTGAAAATTTTATGCTTCTATTAATGGGTGTTGGCTAGTTTCCTAAACGGGTTACCCCTCTGGACTACAGCATCCATCCATTTAGAACCAATGCTCAGCCTCCCTCCTCTTGATCTTCCTGGCTAAAGTGCCTGCATCCATTTGCCTGGTGCAGCTTGTCTGCTGGATTCAGCTAGATTCATTTTCTGTGGGGGAAAATTGGTGTGCTGATTGGCCTCTTTACTCATGGATTAGCCATTAAAAAGCTGTTAGTGACTCCCTCACTATCAGCCCAATGCAATCATCACATCAGAGATAAGGTCATTATTACAGTGTGTGCAGAGAGGTTAAAATCCCCCTTGATCTCTGTTCAGTACAAATTGGTGCACACACTGGAAGGAGGTAATGGACAAATTATTGCTCCCTCTGAGATATCATTGGTATTGAGTCTGTATCATCACATTGGAAAAAGCCATTAAGAGGGTTTTAGTCTGTGTGCATGAGTTTATTTCTCATACACTTTCCTTTATATTACAGAGGGCACAGCAGTTTTCACATTTCTACCTGCTATCTTAATGAGACCACAGTTCAGGGATATTTTTGGAAATGAAAGAAAGCCTCTGCCTTTACTGTCTCTACGTGAACACTTCACAAACCAGCGGGCAGTAGAGTATAGTATTTCTTGTTTGCAATTAGGAGGGTAGGAGGATTTTAGATGAGACAAGAAGTAGGCACAGGAGAAGGAAGGAGGACTGTTTAAAATCTTTCCACTTTGCACTTCTCTGCTCATCCAATCTTCATGACGGGAGGTCAGGACACCTGCAGGGTCTGCAGCTACATCTAGTCACTCCACTAATCACTGACCTGGTTCTGTTACCGCCCAATATAAATCATTTTTTGTCTCCCTGCTCCCTCCCTAAACATAGAAATCGTATTCGTACACTTGACTGAGTGATCTGAAAACGGAAAAAATACACCATCTTCTTGGCAACCAGGTAACAATTCTAATAAGAAACTGCGACAGCAAAGCAGATTGCTTTGGTTCCAAAACAAGCTTTGCTTTGGGAAATGGGAAAGGTCTTTTAGTGAGGCACACTGAACTGCACTGAGCTCTGGGTTCCTCCTATCAGAGGAGGCAACATACACAGCCCACCAGCCCCTTCAGACTCAACAATTAAATGTCAAAGCCAATAATTTGTATGTTGTTAAATATATAATCCCCTAAATACCCACACACATATCACCACATGGATTCATCTGATATTCATTTAAAGATATTTGTATGAAACTGAAACTGCTGTTTAGGCATTTGTCAGCATTTGCTTGATCTGTACATCTGTTTCTTTTGATTAGTCAAGGAATCTGTCACCATACAGAAAGCAGGGACATTAGTTTGCAGTCTCTCTCTGCATGAAGGAGGGTCTTGAATTTATTGCATTTGTTTGTGTGTGTGATTCCCAGGTGGGCCCTCAAGGTGGTCATCCTCTCACTGTGACTGCTGCTGCAAGAGCCACAAAAGTGAACGCGAGGGAGAGAGTGGCACTTCCTTCAATGAGCTCTCCACTTCCTGCTCTGAGACCCAGTCAGAGGCCAGTTCCCCTCAAGGAACCGTGATCTGTGGCCCCGTGAGACGGCAGCCCAACATCCAGACGCTGGATCGTCATATGCCCAAAGGACCCGTTCACATGCTGCAGCAGGCAGAGATGCGCCGCAAGACCGACATGCTCCGCGTGAGAACCTTCGGGGTCACAAGAGAGGCTGCAAAGAGGAAAGCCAATAAGGAGAAGTTGACTCCAGAGCAGGAGCTGGAGAAATGCATCCAGGACTTCCGGCGCATTAGGATTCCTGATCGCTTTCCAGAGAGGAAGTATATGTGGCAATCAGAGCTCCTGAGGAAGTACCGTCTCTAAAAATGAGTGTGAAGAAGAGAAAAGACAGAAGAAGGAAAGAGAGATGACGCCGTAGTATTGTGTCACCATCAATGAAGAGTATTAACTGCATAGGCAATACACTGCACCCTCTAAGACACATACTGTGCTAGAAAAAACAAAACAAGCAAACAAACTATGGCCACCTTCCCCGCCAGCATGACTAGTGGAGCACACAGTACAGGGCAGTGTGAGTCTTTCAATTGTGAAGTATGCACAGTCTTGTGTATGATATGCACATGTGAAAATCAGGTTACTCCTGTTGGGGCTTAAATCGCTAACCCGGCTCTCACTTCAGAGAGCTGGGAGCCAGGTGTAGTAAAGGCTACCACTATATCACTTGTCGAAGCAATGAAGCAACCTCAGGGGCAACATAATTTCAATTCATCAACCTATCACATAGCCTACTGTATGTGTAATTGCCCTCAATAGCTGTTTTTTTTTTAAATGGATACCCAGATGGTGCTGTAAGTTAGCAATGAAATATCACTCTACTCCCCCGATAACACATACAGTATGATCATAGTAAGCTTTGGTAACGGCACTGCATGTCATTTCACCCTTAGCATAATTATGCAATATCAAACAAACGTTCAATTCACTGTTAAGTGTGATGGGTAAACATGGTGTATGACTGAGACCAATTTAAATGGAGGAAGCACTGCCTAGATCTGTTCGCCGTTGTGAAACTTTTTGTCTAATGTCATGTGTTGGATAGATGATGTTGTGTAGGTAGAATATAATGCCAATGGATATTGATCTAATCCTTGATTGTAACTGTGCAAAAAAAAAAAAAGCTAATAAATGGGTTAGAATTGTATTTATTAACTCTGGACCTTCTTATGACCTTCAGCACATTGAGATATAAAGGGACATTCCAGTCTTTTTTAACCTGTGTCTTACTCTCATAACTGACCTATCTCTAATTCCCTCCTCCAAACAGCGCCTGCCCAGTCATAGCCTAGCACACATAATTAGTGGGGCAGGCCAGTCTAGCTTTAGATTTCTCCATGATGGAGTGGTATGCACATGGCTGTAGAATGAATGAAACTCTACAGAGTTTGGAGGATAGTGTCCAAAAACAGAAAACCAAAACTGTAAGGAAAGGATTAAATAGCATGTTCATCTGTTCAAATACACTTTAAATATTAGGGGGTATGGCTAACTAGCTTACTGTTGACCCTTGCCCAGCACATGCCTGTGTATATAAACATTAAGGTAGACGTTAGCTACCATTCCCAGGGCATATTTCGGGAAGAAACAGCCAATCACTGAACTCAAAAGTTCTGTGATGTAAGCTTCTAATGATGGGTGGAAGCGAATCATTATGGAAAACACAATCTACTGCTTAAATCAATTTGTTTTAAATTCTGGATAAGTTGTAGTTGAATTCAACAACTGTGGAACCATGTTTTGTTGGAGGCTGAAATCTGACAGAGGACCGTCCCATAAGATAACAAGCATCATAAAACTAATGATGCTCCTGTTGTCACTTATCTCGACGGCAGACTGAGGAGGAAAACAAATGCTGCCAAGAGTGGAAATATCTGTGAATGGGTGACACTGGTCCCAGCTGTGTAACTACAACACATTTTTGGCTCTGAGTGACACTGCCATGATTGGATTGGTCCCTGAAACAAATGCTCAAATTGATGTTTGTAAACCGTCATTTAATTGGGCGGATCCCAGTGTTTATCCTGATATAAAGCTGTGCAGTGTTAGCATTAATCAAAGTGTCCACAGTCATTAAAACAAGACCCAGTTTAAAAAAGAGACAGTAGCATATTGCAATATCCCTGCTGTCAGAGATGACAACATTTTGCACAGTAGCTTTATTTGAGTCTTTTCTCCCTGAACCTTGGATTTCCCAGAAGCAGATGCTCCATGTGGCTGAAACCAAAACCCTCTTGTGTCACCAACCCATCCCACACAGAACTGGCTTCATTTAAGAATTGAAATAGATCCTTCCTTGTTGACCTTTTAATGTGTTCCTCATCCTCTTGAGAGAATCTCAAGGAAACGGAAAGAGCACCATAGCTGTGCATCACAAGCAGCATTTATAGAGAGCACTATTTTTAGTAAAACAGATTTCTGCAGTGTTACCACATTGCATCCGTAAGGAGTAAGGCTTGGGGACCATAATACTGCAATCCCAAAAAGACCCGTGTGATAATAGATGGAGAACTGCCTTTCTCTTGGGACAGTCCTATACAAGTTCAGAGGAAAAAAGGTTTGTCACGGCTTGGTGATACATTTTGCTCTATACATAGAATTGTATATGACAGTTACCAAAATGTAAGTGTAATACACATACCTCTGTAGCCCTTCTATCTTTGTCAGCATTAGGGCATTAATGCAATCTGAAACCTGTATTTCTTGGGAAAAAAAGACATCGGTCTTCACCCATATGTTATAGAAAAAGAACGTTTGAAAAATCTCGGGATCACTATGTCTCCATTTTAGCAACCATTAGATAGGAAGAGAAAAAGAAACTCATAAGAAAAGGGCATCAGATTCTTAATGCCCCAGTAGAGAATAAAATAGCAGAATCTGGAAGAGGATTCTAACATAATGAATTTGTCAGGGATCTAGTGGCCAATTTTCCTCTCCTCCTTTCTGCACCCGGACCCATATCTCTTACTCTCAGCCTTCATTCAATGGGAGCACAGCATGAAATCTCTCAGTTTGAAATCAAATGCCCCTTTCCATGTTTCTGAAAACCAGGTCGGCTTTGGATGGCTTTTTGCCTCGCACCATCTGAATCCTAATACCCCAATTAAAAAAAAATCAATGAATCTGTTTTTGCATATCAATTATACACAGTGTCACGGCATAGCCTGGCCTGGCCTGGCCTGGCCTGGCCTGGCCTGGCCTGGCCTGGCCTCGACAGACCCAGGTGACCTTGCTGGCCTATCCCACAGACCCACCTGAACACAGCTGTTGTCATTCTGCTTTTGTTACAGATCAATAGCCTCAGATCCTGGTCTTGGCCCTCTAGTCTTTATAGACGGTCAATAACAAACATCCTCCTCTAAGATGCAAAGTAACATTAAATCTTCAATCAGAAAACATCAGTGCCACCTCTAACCGCCCTCAATTACTCGGCAGGGTTGCCTGAAGGCCTTGCATTTCCCACAACAGCTTTCTTTAGCATGAGACAGGTCTGACAGCATGATTACAGCCCTTGAATTGGAAAATTACTGCAAAGCCTGTGTGGATTCAAGAGTGGGAAAATTATGCTGCTTATCAGATTTAGGTGACCAGAAAAGACTGTTATTCACACATGGAATAATAGAGGCATGAAAGAAAAACCAAGAAAACAGGATTTAATTTTTTCATACAGTCAACATAATCATAACTCGATTTATATGAAGTTTGGAAAAGACTGTAATTCACTCTCTTCTTATGTTATAAATCTGAGGTGATAGCTGTGGTATTGTTGCAACATGGAAGATGTCTGCAACTATACATCAAGGTAGGCACAGGATTTTTTTCTGCCTAGCATGACATCTGAAAGAGAAAGATGAAATATGCAATTTATCACTTTCTCCTGAAAAAAACACCCAAACTCTTGCTGGGAGAGGTCTTGTTGCCTGCAGCACATCTCCATAAATATCCAAGACAAACATGTTTTTTCTGCTCACTCATCTAATTTTAGATGATTGACATCTCAGAGTTTTATATACACCGGAGAAGTGAATGGAAATGTGAATGACTGGAAGAATGAAGGTCTTTCTCCTGAGGTTCACATCTTTCTTATTTGAATATTGTTCATCATGACGGCACAAAAAAAGGTATTCCCAGGACTGTGCTGCCATAACTTCGAATTTTCATGAGAAAAAGACAGATAATGATCTCACAGCCACTCAAACTGGTTTGCCCAGAGGATGCTTGAATAAATAATCTTTTAAAAACTGGAGGATAACTTAGTCGCAGCAAAACATTTACATTCTGTTGTCACAACTTTGGGGCCCAGTTTTCCCTAAAGTGTGACTTCATTTATTTATTTATGTGGAAAAAAAAATGTGTTTCATAAACTTTTATGATTGTTAACAAGGCCTGGTTCCCCTTTTCAAGCCACATTGTGCTCTGAGCTGTGATTGTACAAAACCTATATACTGAGTGCTCTTTCACAGGGAGCCTGCAGGGACATAGTTAGAGAAATGGGAGCCAATTTATAGCCACAGAGCACATTTGGAGTCTTACTCTGGCCCGATTCTGCCAAGTCCAACGTGTGGAAATACCAGTGGAAGAGGTTACAGAGGAATCCAGGGGGAGAAATGACAAAATCAAGGCGAATGTCTTCACCACCACCCCCTGCACAAGACTGGGCGCGCTACCCTGTGCAGTGGGTTTTCCCAGTGTAGAGAGAGGAAGACACAAACACACATGTGAACATGACACAGGCTCACAGGGAGGTAAAAAAAACATGCATATTAAGTCACGTAAGTAAAAATGTACCGATCAGTTATTGGACGTATTCCTCCTTGAAATTTTGTTTTTTAATTTATTTTGGATTCCATTCCAAAATAATCCAATACTTGAAACTCTTTTCGAGGGGCCTGCGCAAGAAAGAAACTTAAAGCGACTGGTCACCCAAAAAAAAAAAAAACCCAGCATATTTTCTCACTTACTTGTAATGGTATCCTTCCATTCAAACAGTTTAATTTTTATTTGCCCTGGTTTTGAGATATTCATCGCCATCCCAATCAAAGATGAGAAGAGTTTTTTTTTAAAGCACTGAATAATTGTATTAAAAATTGCAACAGCACCATCTTGTTTCAGTCACTGTCCCAGTCACTTGAAAACTGATAGACTCTGATGTGAACAGATTTCTAAGGAACTGCTTTCAACTGAAGAAATAGTCCCCATAAAAATGGCTGACAATCACTGTAGGTCTGTTGGCTATTCAAAATAACAGGGGCCTAACTTCTAAAACAAGAGATGTGTGATACTGATTTTCAGTTTTCACAGCACCACCAAACAAAATACAACTCCCCTCCACTGTGTGGAAGTGGTGGCCAAAATCCCATATATGTATATCACAACAAACTGGGCAAGTAAAACCCAAACATCTGCATGACTAGATAACACTGCAGGTAAGTGAGAAAGTTGTTTGTTTTTTTTTTAATTCTTAAATTGTTACAATTTGTAGAGCGTAAGAAAAAAGAGTAGAGAGGTATTGATTCAAAATTATAGACATTTTGGAGCCTGCAGTTTGGGGTGCTGCTGAATTGTCTTGTGTTATGATGGCAGGTATTTCTAACATTTTGTTCAATGCACTTATATGAGTGAGGATAAACAAAATATTAGAAAATCCTGACAGTTTAATGATATTAAAGAAAGTAAGGTTTATAGCAGGCCAAGCAACTCAGTGAATTTATTTATTTATGAAAACAACCTTGAGGGACAAAACCTTTAGGGAGCTTTGTCCAACTTAGACCCTGGGTTATCAGAAGCTCTGTCACAAATACAAACACACACACACACAGACAGACAGACAGACAGACACACACACACACACACACACACACACACACACACACGCGCGCACACACACACACACACACACACACATACACAAACGCACACAAATACAGTAGCATACTGCGGTGACAGGTGTCAGTCAGTAGTGCTGACTTCAGCAGGCATTGAGTCCACTGTGAGTATGCTTTTGCACTTCTGTGGCGCCCAATCTCCTCCCTCAGCCTGCTGCTCCGGCACCAACACTGAGGTATAACACTGAGAATGTGGCCATTCACCCCTTCAGACAAGCATTGTCATCATTCCAGTTAGTTATCTGTATTACCTGTGCAGCTCCACACATTCTTGGATATTCTTCCATATCCCCTGGGATACATTCAGCCTCCTGCAATGCAAAAAAAACAAGGTTCTGAATCCAGGTGCAGTGCACCTAATGAGGCAAAATATCCAAGGGTCTATCAGTAGAGGGGAAGCGGGCGAGCCAAGTTCCTGCATATCTATGCTCACCTGGTCTCCCCCTGGGACAAAGAGTCCACCAGTGGAAGAATGAGTGTACAATAGCTAAGCCACCCCATTTTCTTTTTATGAGGTCAGTCAAGTGAACTTGAAGCTCCACAGTGTTCGTCAGGTGTATTTAGTGTTGTTTTGTTTTGTTTTTTAAATGTTTCCTCTTAGCAGCTATAAGGAAGCTGATTTACGGCCAAAGTGTCTTACACTTGTCATTTTCCTCCTCATTACCTTATCCCTTTCTCAAGGACTGCTCTGGATAAGATACAGGCTCAATTAAGCTGTTCTGACCGGAAATCCCATTGCTCATAAATCACCTCCAAGGGCTACTGATCTGCACTGCTACATCCCAGCGTAAAGTAGCATACAGTGGTGTGTGCTGCTGAGCAGGGCATTGGCTATTATAAATCAAAGGAAGAGTACAGGGTATATTGCGGGGGATAAAATACTGTGGGACACCATACTATAAATCAGGAAAATAATCACACAATGAATACAGCAGGACAGGTAAATAGTTATGATGTTATGGGGGAATGGACAAGGACTTACTCACCTTTTTGTACACAGCCTAGTGTGTAAGGAGGCCACGAAATTGTGACAGGGACATTTTATATTTTGAATTTTATGATGGGCTTTGTTAATTATGTTATCATACATGAGCGAAGTCAGAGGATTTCACTTTTCAGTTGAGCCAGATTTTGTTCAGTCAAAATGTGCTGCCCTCAGCTAATGCGTCAGCCTATTAAATAATCAGTAGGGGAACATTGTCTTAATTCCTACCACCGTTTCCCCAGCGCTGTGCAATTAGAATTACATGCCCGAACCATACCTTGAGGTGTTGTTGCTTTATAAAACATCCTCAAATAGCTCCGGAGCACTTTTCCTTATGTGTAACCCTTTTTAGTGTATAAGCGAGATAAAGACTGGCTGTTAATTTCTTTCAACCTTTTTAACGAGAGCCTAGGGACAAACCCTGATCTGAATGAATTGCAGGGCTATTACTGTATAAGGAAAATAATCTCAGTATTAAATTTGAGCATTCAATTTGACTCCAAGGCGATAGACGGGGGTTAGGGTTAATTAAAACAAATTCTTGCACGACTTGTGTGATGTGAGCTTAAACTCGCTAATAGAGCAAAAACATTATTGTTAGTGAATTGTTTTTCTCACACAAATCTGCCAGTTTTTCCTTAATTAAAATCTCTCTCAGCTGGAGCAAAACAGTCATCATGGCTGAGAGGTGACTATTAAGTGGCACACAAACCCACAGCGCCCACACTGAGGAAGATTCGCTCCCAGTCCGTTCTCCCAGTCCGTTCTCCTGGTCTACTTTCAGTGGTAATCTGTTGTTTTTAAACAGATTGTTTTGTTGTTGGGGTACAACAAATGCCCCATGTTAACACCAAATGAATCATATCCCGATTCTCACTCATTAAACAGCATTCTTTTCTCCGGAGAAGCAATTATCTCATTGTCCCCTTCCAAAGCAGGCCTACAGGATGCTTTTTTTTAGGATTATTATGCAGTATTTTTACAAAGCTGAGTTCATTATGCATGTAAGAGCCCCTCATATTACCCATCGAATGCCAGATTAATCCTCCCAGAGATTAAATGTTACACACAGATGGTTGGCATGTTGCATCCACATGGACTGACCTGCTACCATTGCTCTATGACTTTCAACAGTGCACCAAACATATCTGCACAGATTACCTAAAAAATATATCAGACTTGGAGATATGAAATTTGGGGAATAACTTCTGCATGTGAATAATCTATTTTTTTTGGTAGTGGGCAGGAAAAAATATCACTCAGGTTCACTGGTCAGTTAACGTTCCCAGAGCATTAATATATATGAACAGGAGCAATAATGAAACAATGCTTATCTTAAAAATGGAGCCTGTAGAAAGAGCAATTTTTCTTTGAACACAGACTTGCAAATAACTGATTGTTAAACATGCTGGCATCATGGTAGCTAAGGATGGTATTGCTGGTTGGTCACTCTGTCAATTACTTCAGTCCACACTGGAGTATCTAAACAAATACTGTTTCTTGTTCTAAAAGATTCTATATTTCCTCCCCTGATTACAATTTAGGGTTTTCTTGCAGGGAATAGTCAGATGAAAAAATATGAAAAATTCAAATCATTTGAGTATCTGGCCATTATTTTCTGAGGCGATAGGGTGGTAAGGATGTGATGGGGGATTTGGATGCATAAACCAAATATTCCTAAAATCCTTGCTACAGCGACAGAATCATCATCAAGACTTGTGTAGTGTTGCTGCTAATACAGAGCAGCAATGTAGGGCCAGCAAATGGCCATTAGTGGGTGTAAAAGTGTAAACAACACAAAGCCGAGCAGATGCTATTTCTGTTGTAGCACTGAAAATGTTAAGACCCTTGCACACTCATTAATCTCTATTGGGCTGTGTCACCGCTCAAAGAGAAGGGCCAGATTACTCCCATCCCCAACCTCAGACACTCATTTAGCCACATACTCCAAGCCATTATTCAGCCATCATAGAAAAGCTACAAAACAAATGGTATTTACCTCAAAGGCCATAATACCGTGTGTGTGTGTGTGTGTGTGTGTGTACGTGGGGGGGGGGGGGGTAGGAGGCGAGGAAGCCAAGAGGAAGGTAAAGGAAGTGGGGTATGAACAGGAGTTTGAAACTCATCATGAAGCTGCAGTATATTCACCTCCTCTGAAAGTTTCAGGCTGTCATCCGTCATCCAAGAACACGACAATCGGCTGAAATGAGCTGGAGCAGGATTTGACACAGATGTCTGACATCACCATCTAATCCTTCAGTACACTGTGGAAACGCCACGATGGGATGGACTTGATTGCCATAGCAACAAACTCAAAAATAATCCTGCAGGCCTGGAAAGCCTGGGTGATTTGGTTTTGATTTTGATTGTGGTATTAAAATCACAGCCTGCTTCTAAACCAAATAATGACTGGTTTCCAAATTAGGGCGCAGTTAATTAGTCACCCATTTAAAGATGGCCCATGGTCTATCACAGTCCACAATCAAAGAGCTTACTTGTGTGGTTTTAACCTACAAGCTGCTTACACAGCTGAAGCAAAGCTTAGCCCAAGCAGGAACACAGATTAAATCAGCACTATGTTGCTGTCCATCCTTTGTTTTAAGACTCATTTTGCTGAGTGGAAACATCAACATCTGGAAAGTTGTTTTTAAGTTACAAGAGGTCCAAGTGAGTGAAGTCAGGGTCAAAGTGGAGAAAAGAAAATGAGTTAAGGGTGGGCTGCAGGCAGTTTGCAATTTTGAGCTGCCCTGCAAGTTTGGTGTGTGTTTGGGACAGGGACAGGTCTTCTTTGTGTTTAACTTTAGATGTAGGAGAAAAGAGGCCTGGCCATGCAGGATCAGAGGTCCAGGAGGAAAGAGAGAAGAGACTTTCATACAGGGTGAAGAACACCTCAATCTCTACAGGATCATGAGCTGTTATTCTTTAGAAAATAACACACATAGAACATTTTAAAAATCCAAATTTTGGTCTAATGTTAGACTGTTTTGCAGAATCGTTGCCAAAACACAATAAGAAAACACACAAACCATGACAGAAATGTGTGAATGAATGTGTGTGTGTGTGTGTGTGTGTGTGTGTGTGTGTTTGGGTGAGGGAGAGAGAGAGAGGGAGGGAGAGGGAGAGAAGGAGAGAGAGAGAGGGAGAAAAGGAGGGAGGGAGAGGGAGAGAAGGAGAGAGGGAGAGAGAGAGAAGGAGGCAGCTTTAGGCAAATGCATAAACTCTTCGGAGGGACTGGTGACATTTCTGTTTTGGGCACCATACAGATTATATCCACGCTTTAAAAGGAGTCATGATCCAGCCTCTAGATGGCATTCACTGTCACCCTAACCATTTAGGACACACTTTTCATCACCGCCATGACCGCATTCACCACCTATGGAAGAACGTCACTGGATAGTGAAGCTTGACATATATTGCAATGTTTTTTTACTTCATTTTATAAAATTGTCATAGTATATATATATATATATATATATATATATATACATATATATATAGACACTCACCTTTTCTTCCATCTTCAACGATATTGTCTGTTACAGGTCAGGTATTTATTTGAAAAATTATTTAATTGGAGCACTGTATCAGAGGTATGTGTTTCCAGTGGATCTGCATGAATAATGATGAGGCAGAGAGAAAAAGGAAGAGGTTGCATAACCCTGTTTTGAATACTCGAAGTCTTACTCCAAAATTGACACCGAGCAAACAGAGTGGCACACGAATTTGCCGAATGAATGGAAATTAGACACACACAGAAGCACATCAAAGGGTGTGATTGAGATTGTTTGTTCCACAGTAGATGAGTGAAAGAAACTCAGACATTCATTTAAGATGTGAATTACTTTCATCATCCAAACACATAAAGCAGGCCATAATAATCATGTTACCGCGTTTACTTTGTGTGAGAAAATTTTCCTGTTCACAGTGTCTCGGGGGACGGTAAATAGAGGCCATTTCTTCGCTCATTTGTGGCCATCCAGCATACATGCATACAGGCCTGCTTACTTTTGTCTTTCATGGAAAAGAGCAAAATCTTCTTCTGCAATGCTGCTACACCTTTGAACCGAGGCTCTGCAGAACACAAGCACAAAAGCAATTTGGCAAGAGGCTCTACGGAAAGGATAAGGCTGGATTTTGTCTATATTTTTCTTCTTGTCAACAAATCCCTAAAGGGAAGACAGAAACCAAAAATGTGTTAGTCTAACTATACTACTGCTCTTCTACTAGTAGTCAGACTTTGCCTCTCAACCCAAAGCCTTTGTTCCTCTTCGCACAAATCTTTGAAAGTGGGTCACAAATGTATAACTTAATTTTTTCAAAAGTTTGGTTATTTCCTAAACAGCAGGGTGTTGTAGGTTTTAGCATATATTACTCTGTGATTTAGGTTCATATTTTTTAATTATTTTTAACCATGACTTTCCCCTAAACCTAACCAGTGTTTCTAGCACTAACCATATTTAATTTTCCATAACCACAAGCTTTCTCTATCTTAAACCACAGTGTAGTTGCTGTTGGTGGATATCGTGGGGAATAGATATTTGTCAATTAAGTGATTATTTGATCAACAGAAAAATAACTGCAAACTCTTCGGATAATTGATTATTTTTTTCAAAAATTTTTAAGCACAAACAGTGAAAGAATATCAAACATTCCCTTGATCTAGTGCCTCACATGTGAGCATTTCCTTTTTTCTTTGTCATATATCTTTGTAAACTGATTATCTTTAGGTCTTGGACTGTTGGTTGAACAAAAAAAAACATTTGAAGACTTGACCTGGATCCCAAGAAGGTTCCAATGGGCATTTTTTCCACAATCTTTGACATTTAATTGACTCACAATTTATTGATCAAGTAACCTATGGTTAAAATAAATCACCTGTAATTATTTTAAAAAGGATGGCATTGAAAATATAATCCAGGGTTTTCATCCAGGGTATTGCAGAATCATGCATATCCTATTCATATTTGATTTTCAGGCTTTAGCTACGCTGGTAATACTTGTCAGTCAGATCAGTTCATTGTTGGATTTGGTCTTTTTGTGCCATCTATTGACATTTTTTTAAGAATGTGTTTACAAGCCTTTTTTTTCTTACAAAAAATATTGAAAAACATTACTTGGAAAATGGAAAATGCCCGAAACTGTAAGATGTCAGAAGTTTGTCTGTTAAGATAGAAAGCTGTTTTTTATATTATTAAGCAGGAAAAGAGTACAAAGATACAGCTCCAACTATACCAAGTTCTGTCTGATGTCCTGCCAAAGTTGGAACACAAAAATGTTTGGCATTTCTTAAAAATCTTCTTCACATACACATTTGTTATTTGCAATATCCCTTTTACCTCCAGATTCTCTTTAATTGGGGTGAATGTAATACTTCTGTATGTTCTAAAATATTTGGATCCAAGACTCTTGGGACACACACTTCAGATTCTCAGTACTGAGCCACTGTGTTGCAGTTTCTCATCAGGCTGGATAATAGACCATGGTGAGGCCAAAGCCGTGTCCTGTTTCAGGTCTTTGATGCCAGCACAGGACTGACCAGACACACAGGGCCTGATTCAGGGACTTAGAAAGGTAGTTAACTAGAGAGAGTTGGGGGTAGCAGCAGCTACTCTGAAAGAAGAAGAGCAAGAGGACTGAAAGAGGAGAGAGGGGAGACGCAAAGGCAGTCCCAGAGGCAGTGAAGAGGCAGCTGGCTCAGAGGTGTGCGTGTCCTATTTTTAGTTTCCCTCATGCACATCTCCAACTCAAACAGCTGCTGAAGCATTTGCACACCAAAAGACTACAGCACCATCGTTCCTGCAGACAAAAAACCCTATGCAATAGGAAAGCTTAAATTTTACTCTGGCTCAGGTGTTTCAGTTGTAATTGGCTCAAAGCTCAAGCCCTGCCCCTCGAACCACTTCCCCAGGTTGTGTTTTTAGTTAGGCTCAGTTACTTTTGCACTTGAACACAAAGGCGAGGTGTAGCGTAAAGTCACATGACCCAGAGTGCTGCTGATGCACACGGCCTGCACCCTGACAAGTAAGGCGGCTGTAAATAGCCTATATCCCGTGTGAGTAGTGTATGGAAGGGACACAACTGGCTGAAAGAGCAGACAGAGGAGGTCACTAATGACATGAAGGGATAAGGTTCTCACTCTGGTATCTTCTAGAAAGGCGGAAATGCATGTAGCTTCTCTCACAGGTTGCTGAGAAAAGGAGAGAGTGGTGTATTTATTTTTTTTCCTCAAGAAAACACAGAGTATCTTTGCCAATGTTATGGTTACAAAAATATTTAATTTAAGAAATGCTTTAGGAAATCTTAAAATCTACCTCAATAATGGCTTCAACTCAAGCAGGAGCACTGAAATGTTTTTTTTTTGTTAGCAGCAGAATGGATGCGTTCGATGCATATTTGAGAAATAAATGAAAACGTCCCTGAGCCAAATCTCATTTAGACACTGACTGAAACAATGTCGGAGCTGTGATAATAAGCTCCCACATACGTAGGTAGAGGAGCAACTTAGTGCACTACCCAGAAGTAAGAAAAGAGGTTGTTTCATTTATTTATCAACTATGAAATATTTATAGGATTCAATCTGCTGGCATAGGAGGACGAGGCAGAACAAACTGTGGGTGGAAGAATAGGAAAGTTGCTTTATGGATGGATGTTAAAAAAAGCATCTGGTTGAGGGCTGCCTGCTGCTCTGCATACATTTTTGTCCTAAATTACATTCCCAGGCTTTCAGGCAGCGATGGCTTAGTCAGCTGATCTGGAACGGCAAAACACTGCAGGCCATTAACCTATCACTCTGTTGTCCGCAGGACTTTGTCGGTCAGACAATGGGAGCAGACACCTCAGCTTTTTAATGTAGCTGAGGTGTCTGCAAATACACACAGGCACATATGAAGCGATAACTGCAGGTTTTCCGGCTGAGCCAGTTTGACTGGAGTGCTGTGTTTTTCCTCTAGACACAGACTGTAGCCTCTCCTCACATGTTTACTTTGAAAAAGATGTTTTGTTTTTTTAAGAGAAGATAGTGAATAAATCTTTAAGAGAAGCAAGAGAAACATCAAAAATCAGTCACCTAATCAGCACCTGGGAAGTGCTGCAACTATGACAGGGACTAAGTTTTGGTCGGAGGATTAGTTCCCTCTGAAAGGGAGAAGTTGATTACTGGGCTTTGATGCACCTGAAGTGCTATTCGATTTGTGGTTAATCCTCATCAAAATGCTGCACAAGGATTATTCGTTTTGACTGACGTTTTGTTAAAATTGAAACTGCTGAAACACACCCTCATACACTCTGAAGCACATCCGCACATATACACACACACCACAGTTAAATGATCAAACACAGGCACAAACAGAAGGGGAGAATAAGACCTGTAAAAAAGAGGGAAAGGCAATGCCGAGACAGATCACATTCAGTGAGTTAGCTGCACTCTCTGAGTAAGACAGCATTTTAAATAAAACATGAAAGCTGGAGAAGAAGGCACTCCTCTTTATACAGCGACTTGAGACAAGTCATGATATTCTGAGAGACAGCACACCGAACCGAGCTATCCCCAGGGAGACCCCTCCCTCTCCATCAGATAGTCTGTACATGTATATCAGAACCATCAAACTTGGTCCCTTCATCCCACAACATCCAAGGCTCCTTGGTCGAGGCCAGTCTGACCATCAGGCTTTAAGAAGCCAATACCTCCTCTCAGCAGCAAAAACAACCACCCTCCCTCCTCTGTTGCTTGACTGGATGACAGAAGATCATTCACTAGCAGATGGAAGCACTCCAGTCACCAAACAGTTAAGTTTCAATCCAAAAAAAAAATATTTAGAAACTAAAATCAAGTCTGCTTTGGGAACCTCCCTTCTCTTGCCAGAGCCATTAAACTGTGATAGGCTTGAGAGGAAGGGCCTGTATCAACATTGATATGAACATGTAAATAAGTCATGGCTATCTCTCTCTCTCTCTCTCTCTCTCTCTCTCTCCCTTTTGATCTCACTCTGTCTGTAAAAGCCATATGTACATTTTTAGAATTCCCCGAGTTCTGCTGACGTGAAGAAAGAAATAAAAGATTCATGTTTGTTTAAAAAATTCAAACGGATGTCCTGAACTTTCGGTACATAGCCAACATGGATAAATTATTTAGTCTTGGGATGCAAGAAAGGAAACTTGGGGGTTTTGACTGAACTAATAAAATCCAAACAACAACAACACAAATGGATAAGAGCAGCGATTATGACTTGTGCACCATCGTTGTCATCTCCAGCAACATCTGTGACTGGTTTGCAGGTCCGGCAAATGCTAATATACTCAGACATGTGCGTCAAAGGGACGGAGGATAAGGGGTGGTGGTCGGGTTCATCTGATTTGTTTTCGGTGGGATTGATGAGGACTGTGATGGCAGTCCCAGGTGATGAAAAGGGCTGCAGAGGTCGTCAGTGAATGCACCAGCAGAGGGAGACCACGTCACATTCAGGTGCTGTAAAACTCTGCCGTTTCATCCCCCCTTTTTCCGCACGGTTGAAACATTAAAAGTGGCGCTGCTTGGAAAACTAAATATACAAATAAAAAAAAACACGTCCTACACTATCGTTGCACTATAATCAAGGAGCAGGATGTTAATTTGTAATGTAATTTATGCATTTACGTTATGCAACATAGCACCAAAAACTTTTAAAGAAATAATCCATCACTTAGAAATCGTTAAAGAACCACTCAAACGTTTGTTTTAAAAGGCTCATGTTTTAAATAATTTTTTTTTATTCATCTGTATTTTTTTATTACATTGGTCATTTCTCCCGTCGTTAAAGTCGATGCTGCCAAACAGGGAGCTGTTAAGGGTTAACCCGAGTCGGACATGACACTGAAATCCGATACAGTTTCTAATGAATGAGTCTGGCTGCGGCTGAGACCCAGTTACCTGGTCGTGTAAAGACTTATTTCTACAGGTAGGTTTCGTGTCGCCACAGATATCGGGTCGAGTGAAGTAAAGGAAAGAAATAAAAGAAAAGAAAAAGAAAGAGAAGAGAAGAAACGGCGCCCGCGCGCCCGCGCTGCGTCCTGCCGTCCCGTGCTCGGGGCGCTGCGTCACGGCGACAGCGGCGAAGAACTTGCGCATTTTCTGAGCGTAGTTAGTGGGATATCGCGTAAGACGCGCGCGTAAGTGCCAAATCTTTCGGTTGTTCAGTGTTACCGGGTCAGAGGCGTTCGTCTTCCGTGGGTGTTTCCCCGTCGCCGTCTCACCTGTGCTGCCAGGTGAGCTGACGTGACACCTGTGAACAGGCAGCGTGCGCCGTCTACCACGCAGCGTCTCGTCGCAGCGCGTCAAAGTTTCACATTCTGGAAACGTGGCTGTTACGCGGGGGGGGCTCTGGTCGGTGACGTCGTGAGACTTTCACAGTGGGATTTCGGACTTAACTTCTGTCAATGGATTCGCCCTGTCGCCGCTCTCTCTTTCAGTCCGGCGGATCGCAGCGTCGCAGATGCGGGTGAGGCCCTAGTCCCGAGGAGAGGCCCTTCCGAAACGGACGAGCTGGCACCGATGCCGTCGCCGGAGCGTCCCCTGTGGTCGGAGCCGCTGGATGCGTCGGCCGCGGTCCTGCCCTGCTAGCGCGCTCCCTGCACGACCTGCCTACAGAGCCCGGGGGCGGCTCTCTCCCTGCTGCCCTGCCCGGAGCGTCGTGCCCCTGTCCCGGCCAGGACGGCGCAGGAGCTTCCCGCCAGCCTCTTTGCCGGTGCGACTCGTCCCGGGGCTCCGAGGCCCCGCCGGGCCCTGCTGCGACAGGCGGACAGGCCGCTACGCGGAGCCCTTGGCCCGGGTCAAGGGACGGTCGGGGAGTGTCAACACGGAGAGAGGCAAGGGCACAGCGAGGTCAGTGCATGACCCCGGCCTAATCCTCCGGCTTATGATTTAGAGCGACTCTGACTCTGCCCTCCAGTGTAATTTTACATCACAATACTGATATGTATTGCGAAATCATTCTGAATAAATCAACCGAGAGACAGTTTCAGCTAATATAACTACAAGGGAAGGATTTGGGGTAAATCTATTCAATTTAGAAAAATGACAAATCAATGTTCTTTGTCAGACTAATGGAAGAGTTATTTATAACAATGAAAAAAAAATCCAGTATTACCATAAAGCTAACACACATATCCCCCCATATGTGTTAATGGCTGGAGCTATATCGCAGTATAAACATTAAGGCCAAATCTCTGGCAGTTGACAAATTTATATTTCCTAATGGTATTCATTGCCATTGCGCCACTTGTGCACTATATGTCCCACTTGTGACCTACTGAATTATTCATTCACCACTGTATATTCACCAAATCTAAGTGGCATTTCCCCTAATAAGCGTTCAACTTTACGAGATTATGTGACACATGCTGGAAAATGAACAGGCCTCTGAAAACGTTTCCTCTGGTGAAGTGTGAGCCAAAGTCCCTCTTGGCCAAAATTGGGGAGATCCCCTCAAACCTGCGAGAATGGTATCTACCATTATTTTACAGATGTACTTGAGTCTGAGGATGATTTGCTTCTAACATCGTAGAGAATAGAGGAAAGCCCAGTTCTCCTGAGTTCTCTCCTTTAATCTCAGAGACAAGAGCCTAGTGAAGAGAGCTCTGTTATAACTTTAAACAGCTGCTATACAGGACAATAGGTGTAAGATGAATGAAGAAAATTAAAAGTGATTGTAGTTAAAAATCCAATAGATCATTGATCAGTTCAGCAATGACCAGTGACCTGATTTAAACCCAACCGATGTCTAAAGATTATAAAGTTACTTCACAGTCATACATTATGCAGTGTTTCTTTGGCTCGGTTTTATTCTCCCAGGTGATGAGAAAAATGGAGTCTTTCCTTCTGAATAGCTCTTTGTATAAACTGCTCACAGTGCTCAAGACTTTACTTGTAATACGCAGCTTTAGCAAGAGTTCAGTCACAGTTCAGAAATCTCAGATAAGTTCATGAGGCAGAGTTTGTGATGACTCTGCCTTCTCTATCAAAATCGTTCCTTTTAGTATGTTCATCTTGAAATCAATATGAATTTAGAGAAATGTAGAACAATTTACAATAATGAGCCGGATTAAATACAAAAGTGTATCGATATGAACATGGATATCTTAATTAAACTCGTTTGTTTTTATTTGCAGATTGGTTTCATTTTCTGAAACCCTCCAATCAAATTGATTATATAAACCAACTTGATTAATTTTACAAAAAAATTTCTGTTAGTGTTATGTAGTGAAACTAAAGATGCTGTAATATGAATATACTGTAAGTGTTTACAGATTTAATATACAACACAGAGAAAACAAAGAAGAAATTATTTCCACAATGATGCTTAAAATCTGTCTACTTTTTGATTTCCTGTGTGAGATGAAGTGCTAATAGATTTGTTTTTTTTGTGCCCCTACAAGCTGATAGATATGATTAGCCCAATCTTGAAAGACAGTGATCACATTTATAGATTTAATACTGTAGGAAAATATTTAAGATTATTTGGATGTTTTAGCATACACTCTATTATGCAAGTCTTTGAAAAAGAGACTCTCTCTATTTTCAGTTAACAGTAATGGAATTATATTTTCTTTTTTAAGAAAGATATTCATTTTGTGAAAGTCACACAAGTTATAAAATAGTCCTAATTACTTTTACAGAAACTAGTTCAGTGTCTCTTGAGTGTTCTTGTGCTGTTCATGAATTTCACTGAAATAAGTATAACTGAAGAAAAAAAAGCCCGAGTGAATGTCACAATTTCTTGAACCAAATGACTGACTGTCACTCATCCTGACTGAAACCTGTAAAGTGTTTGGACCGGACACATTTTCTCTCGTTAACCAATGATGTCTGCGAAGTTTACCACAGTCAAAGTAAATAATAGCCCAATGTTTCAACCTCTGTAAAGTATTGACAAGACAAGATTTTATCATCTTCCAAGGACAGTGCAGCGTAGAGAGCCTTTAAATCCCTATATCCAGGAAGACATTGATTTCTATTTATTCAGAAACATAATTCAGGTCAAATAAATTCACTGTTTAACTGGACATGCAGAGGCTGACGTGTGATTTTTATTTGTTTGTTCTTCAGCTTACTTTCAGAGCCTCAATGCAAAACCAACAAGGTGATCGGTCAAAAGAGCTGGTCCTCGTGCCTGGAAACGGTACCACCTTGAAAAGCAAAGTGGATGAAAATTGGCATCAAGGAAATGGCGTTGAAAGCAGCAGTGTGTCTGTCACTGCCAGTGCGCTGCAGGCCGTCAACCAGATTCCTCCGCTGCAGCCTCCAGCAGTCATCCAGCAGTACCAACCACTGGCTCTCTGCAGGGCGCTTTACAACTTCAATCCAGACGAAATGAACCCAGAAGATAGTAAATATTGTCTCAGCTTCCTCAAGGTCTGACTCTCAAACCACTGACTCTCAAACCACTGACTTAATGCTCCAGGAAGAGCTTATTTTCACTGGGCTTAGTCACTTGCATTTGTACACTCGATCTTTAAAAATACTAGCAGGGTTTCCTACTTGTTAGTTAATGCACACAGAAACTAATACACTTAACAAAACCTTCAGGAAAGAATGCATGTAATGAGTGTTGCTTTTGTTAAGGCCATCATTTCCCAACTAAATTGATAGATGTCTTGATTTGAACAGTCCAGAACCCAAAGATATTAAATTTACTATCATGGAAGAGAAGGTCAAAATATAATATGCAAAGTTGGAAAAGGTCAAGTTTTGCCATTTTTGTTTCACTTAAACAATCAGTCATCACAATTGTTGCAGATACATTTTCTGTCGATTGAATGATTAATTGTTGCAGCTCTAATACATTTACTTGATCTAGTTGCATGAATTCTAAAATTTTATCAACTTCTGGTTAAATACATAATAGATCATGACTTTCTGGCTGCTGTTCAGAGGTTTGAGGAATGTAAAGACATCACTTTGGCCTGTTGGAGTTTTTTTAATTTACAAAGGAATGTTTTGTTTTATTGAAAACATAATGAACACATCCATCAATTCTGAAAATAAGTTAGCTGCATTTTATGATATTTTAAAGATCTGACTTTCGTGGCAGATCAGCATATCAGCTTCAGTTCCTGCTCCCATATTAGAGAAATGGCAACATAAACCACTCAGCATCAGACTGGTTTGTCTTTTTTTGACATGAACTTGTATTAGTCTATGATTATGTATAACACAGGAAAATCCCAGTAGTTCGAATGCAAAGTGGTGATTGCTTTTTGTTCTTCTGGCTGTTTTAGAGATTTGTGGAGCTGGAGGCTCAGACTTCTGTTGCAATGTTTTTTACTTACCCTGAAGGATTTCTGAGGCAGTTATATAAGGGCTTCAGTACTTGTGTGCTCTCCATTAAAGCTCACTTGAGCTCGCTTTTTTTTTTTTTATATCATGCAGATGGTCAAATGGTTTTTAGAGCGAAGGCTGGCTGCAAAAAGGACGGGCCCTGCAGACACAAAGGGGGTTGATGTCACATGCTGCAGACGAAACACAGTGCTCAGTCTCCAGGGCGAGCGCACTCTGTCATAACCACCTGGCAACCTCCCCCCCCATGGTTTTGTCTGCCTCTCACCTTTTCATCACCTTTTCTCTAAGTTGAGTTCTCTCTGTGTGTCCTTTGCTTAATTCTGGTTTACAGGGAGACATCCTTACTGTCATCCGACGGGTGGATGAACACTGGATTGAAGCCAAGCTAGGGGACAGAGTTGGAATTTGCCCTCAGCAGTTTACAGAGGTGAGTTCCCTTTTTTCTTTCTTCCTTCCTTCATTGTTTGAATGTGGGTTGTGGCCTTTTCACTGTGATCAAGGTTGACACTTGCCGTGTGGCACCTTGATCTGATAGTATAGCTCTAGTAATGAATTGAACCATAGATGTCGTCGCTGGGTTTGATTATTTCCAGGTTTCTGCCAGGGCACTGCCTTGATTTTCATTCAAGTCTTTGATTCATCCGTAAATGTCACTCCTACACTGCAAAGTGCTGAGGCAGAGAGCTAATCTGCGAAGCCCTGCTGTGTCTGCAGCTGCTCATTAGTCTGTGACTATGTGGCTTACTCAGGTTTGCAGAGCTTGCTTAGCTAGCTGGCTGTCATTTGTTTTCCTCTGTACTTCTGCCTCCAGGAATTAACTTCATCCAAGCCGAGGAAAACTGTATTTGTCCTTACGGTGGGGTTAATGCTCATTCAGTTCTTTCTCACTCCCCTCACTTGTCATTTGTTTTGCTGTAGTTTTCCCCTAATAATTCCCTTCCTCTTATTAAACCTCTGGTTCTCTTATGCCTCCTTTTGTCTCCCGCTCACCCATGTCTTCTCCCAAAGCCCCACGCAGTGATGCCCTTCATCTTTTTCTACCTCTGTACTCTATTCTTTTCATCCTCTACTTTCCTCCTCTCTCCTCTCCTTTCTGAGCCTGCCTCTCCTCATGTCATGCAGCCAGGCGTGAAGACACAGTAATGCTTTCTCTGCTTGGGTGGCATAACAGCACATCACTGTGGGGAGTGAAAGCATTAACCCTGCCATGCCTGTCTGTCTGCCTGGCTGTCTGTGCAGCTCCTCTCTCAGCACCAGTCAAGTCTTTCTGGCTTACTGGCTGGAACTTATCCTCCTCCCTGCCTGCCTGTCCAACAAGTTGTAGGGATGAGTGGAGTAGTGATAAGTGGGTGTATTTAGACAACCGTTTTGCTGATCAGCGGGAGCAGAGGTTGACAAGCGCCAGTAGCAGGTAGGAGTGAGGTAGAGAGGATTTTCTTGACTGAGGACTGACAATTCTCTGTGTGAAGATTTATCCCGATTTCCACTGTGGTTTCGCTTTATGTGTTCATCTCTTTCAGCCAAACTCAGTGGCTGCCAAGCTACTAGAACGAAAGAGTAGGAGGGTGAGTGACTCAGCAGAATTTCACCATCGGACTGGGAGCTGGGGTAAAGACAAGGCCACTGACTCATCCAATAGGACCACCCATTACGGATTCCCAGCTAAAACACCCGTCCTCAATGCTTTGCCCCTCTTCAACCAGCGGAACCAGCCCGCAGCCAGCAGCAGCAACTTTTATCAGGCAAGCAAAGGAGAGAAACCCAACATCAGCACCGTCAACAGCTTCAGCCATCAGGCTCAGCCCCACCAACTCTCTGTTCCCGCTGCCGCCCGGGGCCGCTCTCACCCCTCCAGAGTGAACTCTCAACGAATTCGCCCATCTGACACTACGCACAGACACCTGTTACAGGTGAGTCGCGTGCCAACATCCAGATCTGTCCTAATGCATGCTATACTGATGTGATAAAAGCTGGGTTGCTTTTTTTTTTCTTTTTAAATCTCTATTAGATTCATCTCTCATAATTTTTGAGCTGAATTTTTTTCGGCTTTGCTTTATTTGCAATGATTTGTTCTAACACAAAACATGTGGTTGAAACACGAGGTTGGCAAAAAAAACACGGAGGTTTTCTGAGATGCTAGATGTTTTTATTGGAGTCACTAAGGGATCAATTTGTCCTCAAGGGTACAGGGAGGTAACCATGACACTAAGCTCAAAGAATGAATGAAAAAGAGGCATCGCCCTTGTGTTAGGCGCCTAATGATTAAGTGGCTCTCATTAAGACAGCACAGATGTGGAAAAGGGCTGAATATGAAAGGAATGAGGACTGGAGGTAAGTGGACCAAAACTTAGAGTAGTCTTTAATCATGAGTCCTGGGACTTAAGCCAGTGTTTCCCCTCAGAGATCAATATTAGTCTAACAGGGTGCGTGTCCTTTTTTCTTACTTCAGCTCAGGGAGTTAAAGTATTTGAGGAAAGTTGAGTAATTGAGAGATTCTTAAAAGACAAAACAGTATAGCTGAAGAGAAAAGAGAAAATCTCCTTTAGCTTTACAGTGTTAACATGTGAAACACACAGAGGCTCATTTTACCATCTCCAGTTAACGTCAAGGAAGCATAATACCACCGGAAAACTGAGCTCACTTTTATTTTATCATGTCATCTAAATTACTCATTACCTAATTACTTAAACACTAGAGTCACTAACACTCTCAAAGCCGACTCTCTAAACTGACTGTTTTTACTGTTTTGTGTTGGGTTTTTTTGACAACAGATTTTTTTGTTTTTTGTTTTTTGTTTTTTTAAGTTTGCCTCTGACCATAATTAAGGGACTAGAACTATGAGGACAATCTAGTAAATAAGGAATCTGCTCCTTAAAGCCTGCTGTATTGTTTATTCAGACATTTTTTATAGACAATCACATGACAATATGATGGATGAATGATGAATGTCCCCATGAGACAATTCTGTCCATTATTTTAATTATTAAAATTTATTTCCCTAAATCAGGGGCATTGTAAAACTCCACTGCATCAGTGTCCAGGCAGCTGTTTACATGTGTTAACAGAGTAGTAATGTGGCAGAGAGTTCAAAGAGGCTAGTTCAACTATGTACTGGGCTTCTCAGTTTTTAAATATGTTTTGGTGACTATGGAGAAGCAACAAGATAGAAACACTCTAACAGAGCATGCTGTTAAATGCTACAAGAATATTAACTTAGTTCTGATTACCTCAGCCTAAAGGTTTTAATGATTATGTCCGATCAACAGTTTTATGGATAGAGCTAGACAAGTGAAAACTTTGAAAACTACATCAGGTCATGGCCAATGAGCGCCTGAGTGCAGTGTCAACATAAAAGCCTCTGCAAGATTCGATAATATAACCTGCTGCCAAAGCGGCCTACTCCCTGAGATGATGATTTCGTTTGATAGAGTTCGAATTTCACTACTCTTCCCTGTAATTTAACTTGTCAGAGCATAGAAAGGCTAAACCTCATGCAGATAGGTTAAAAACCACAAGAGGAAAGGGAGGTAGAGGAGACTTCTGAGCAAGATAAAAAGCCGGAAATATGAGTGATAAGGCAGGAAGAGGAAAGGGTGAGAGGAAATGTTCAAAATGGTGTACATCGTTGAAGAAAGACAAAAAAAACACAATTTGTGAGCTGTAAAAAGGCAAAAGACAAGAAGTAGAAAGAATGGGGAGGCAAAATGAGAGGATAGATGTAGAGAGTGGGAGGCTTGGATAGTCCTTCAGTGTGTCTGCTTATCTCTCGAACGGCGATGATGATGAGTCACTGGTGAAGTTGGTTACATAACAGACCCCTCTCTCCCCTGCCTTCAAAAACTCCTTCCTCTTCACTAAGCAGGTAACACTCACTTTCACATCAGTTGGCCAGTAATAGCAGACAAGCCAGGCACTTCCATTTTTAAAGGAGCTCCATCCCCAAACCCGAGGCTGAGGTTCCCACTGACCAAGCCAGCATGTGTCGCCGTTCTTAGTGTTGCATCCCATCAGCTCTCCCCTTTGGCTTGGCCGTTTCTTAATAAAGAGGTTCAGCTTCCCACCAACTGTGGATGAAATAATGTGTATTAGTGTTGTTAATATTGGCAAAGTTATGTAAGAACAACATTTAGCGTGTAAATGAGCAAAAAGCAAAGACATCTTCAGATGTAATGTAGGAAAGTTTGGTCACATATCATACTTTACTGGTACATCAAGACGCCAGTTGGTATTGTTATCGAAACAATAAGTGGATTTATTGAAGAGTTGATCTGAAGGAAATTAATCAGCAACTATTCGGATATATGATTAATATCTTACTATGTAAATATGTAAGTTATTTTATATAGCAGCTTTTAAGTTACACAAAGCATAAATGAATATAAAATATAGTTTTAAGAAGACTTAAAAAAAAATTAAACATAGAAAGTCTAAATACGTGGGTTTTGAACAGCTTTTTAAAGATGTCCGAAGTGTTCACAAATCTTAACTTCAACAGGAGAGAGTTAAGGGGCTACAACCTCAAAAACACAGTTCTTTAGCTTTAAGCCTGGAGCAAGCAAAAAATCCCCCTGATCAGTGGACTTCAGAGACCCACCGATGACACAGGACTGCTATAGAATTGTAATGTAGTTAGATGCCAGGCCATGCAGAGCTCAAAGAGTCATAACAAAAATCTTGAAATGAATTCAGAATTTGCTTGGGAGCCTGTGAAAAGAAACAAGATTTGTGACACATGAGACGTTTTAGTAGACACATATGGTCATGAGCTTAGCTGCAGTATTTAGGACCATTTGTTTAGAAATGTTTTGCTGAAGCAGGTGAAAAGGTGGTTACATTAGTCAAGAAGAATGAAATAAAAGCATGAATTAATCCTTTTTAGTGATTTTTTTTTTCAAGCAAACATTCTCTTGCTTTTCAGATTATTGGATTTTCCATTTATGAAATAAAATTTCATTGTAATGAGAAGAGTTTTAAAAATATTGGATCATTTCATAATACTATTATTATAATATACATTTTAGCTGAAATATTCATGTGATTATTTATTTGGTTATGACTTATTTACCAATTTAGTTTTTTAACACTTTGGGTTTCCATATGATTATGTGCAGTGAAAGGTTGCTGGTCGACCAATCTCTTTGCAGCAACGTTAATTTTCTTTTATGTGGATTATTTATGGCTGCAGGGGTTTTGACTGCAGGAATGTGTCAATAATTTACATCAAATAAGACTTTATTCACTGCATGACCAACAGTGGAGTTTCAGCATGTAAATATAGCAGGTCCCACTGCTGTGTCACTGCACCTGGCCATTGCATGACTGCAGCATAACTGTAGCAGGCTCTTTGTATCTGATAAAGCAAAAACTAAGAATAGATAAAGAACCAAAATAACAAAAAGAACTGAATAATTTAATAGATGAAAAAAATAGTTGTTTGGCTTTTTTCTTGTTCCACTACACAACATTTTCTAAGAAATGTCTTTGCTGTCATGATAAGGATTAATAAAGATGTTAACTACATTCTCGCCTTTCCCTCAACTCCATAAGTAAAATGGAAAAAATCACAGCAAGGGAAGAAAGTTCTACATTGCTCATCCATCCACTCTCCTGTATGACAGGCTGGTATGTCTTCAGGACTTACTAGCTCTGCATCCTAACTTTATCTCTTTTAACTGCTCCCTCACAGACCTGCTTTTGAAAAGACACTGCATATAGCACAGGGTGCATCCCAATTACGACTCTCTTTGTGTTTGTCCTAGTTACAGCGTGAATGCAGTGTAGCTTAATGGTGAGAGAGCTGTAGGATCCAGGGATATACAGCATTCTAAAGAGGGAACCCTAGGCCCACAGGCCAGTGTTAATGGTTTAAGTAGTGGTAGTTGAGTGGTAGTGCTATAAATAGCAGAAGGCATCTGTGGACATCATTGAGGAGATAATAGACACTGAGAAAGTTATTTCCACCTCTCTGTAATGATAATAACAAGAAAACAGTATCTGTGGGGGTATGTGCTTTTTTGATCAGAAGATAAAATAAAAAGAGCTAATTAAAGAGCTAATGACGAATTAAGTAGTTATGGATTAAGCTTCATACTGTGTCATTTACAGTTGTGAGACGCACCACAGTGTCACTTCCTGCTTGTCACTGGCTGTACCAAGCCTGACTTGCAGCTTGCTGACTTCAAGCCTGTCAGAGTTTCTCTGCTCTCAGCTTTAAAAAGAGAAGCTGGGATCTAAGAAGACAAAAGTCAAAATAAGTCTGTCACTATTATATGTATAATTTTACTGTTACTGTATATTACATGACAGATAATGTATACATCATACCTCCCTCCCTCCACCACCATCATAAAAACACCAAATGGAGGAACATTTCATTTAATTTAACTGACATTATGAGAAGGAAGATATTACAGGATGGGCCCCACATTTTCTCAGCTCTGTCTTAAAACAATATAAACATTCCCTTTGAATTAGTTTTTGCTCACTATAATTACTCCTCCTAATCATAAATGTTATCAAGGGATCCTTTCGTAATGTGCTTCCAATAGAAGTGATGGGAAACAAAATGCAGAGTCCTTGTTGTGTACAAAAGTACCTTTCCAAGGCTTATTTGAAGTAAATAAGAGACCTCTGCCCTCTTAATTAGAAAAATCAAGCTTATATCTTCTAAATTGCAGGCTTTTAAGTACAGAATTCTCTTGTCAGTCCACCACTTTGGTATAGACTGAAATATTACAGAATCTAACAGATTGATTGACATTAAATTTCTTAGACATTCATTCTGCCTGAAGAATGAGTGCTAGTGGCTACGGTGATCACCTGACTTTTCCTCAGGCACCACCAGCAGTTTTACAGTTTTAGCTTTTAGTGAAATATCGTGGTTATTTGGAATATATTGGATGGATTGCCATGAATTTTTTTCCACACATTCATTTACCACATACTTATCTGAAGGATAAATTTTCATCTAGCGCCATCATCAGGTCAAACTTATAATTTCTCCAGTACCTTGACCAAATATCTGCAAAACTAAGGACATTCCCGTCCTCCTCAGCTGCACTTTGTATTTACTGTGAATTAGCAACTTTTAGAACGCTAACAGGCTAAACTAAGACACTGAACATTCTAAACATTATACCTACTAAATATCAGCATGCACGATTACTGCCTAATAGAGCCACTAACATGGTTGTAGAGTCTTTTTTTCATATCCTGTTCGTAGATAATGTGCCATATGACGATAATTTGGAAACCATCTGATTACAGAGTGAGAGGAAGATGACCAGTGAGACTCCCCCCACCATCTCTATGGCTCTGGTGAACCCCCAAATGCCATCTGACTCTGCAGAGAGCAAAAACTCCTCCACGCAGCAGCTTTCCATCAGTGTGTGAGTCACTGTTTTAAATATTATAACAATTGTATAATAATATTGGGTTATGGGTGTAAGATATGAATAGAAATGGCAACAAGAAACACTCAAATACCCATTAAAATAAAGACAGCATAATCTGAATATCATAAAAAGTGTGGTAGTAACCCTCTTTGTGACTCCTCAGTTGTGCTGTCCTGTACTCTTACAAACCACGACGGCCAGAGGAGCTGGAGTTAAGGAAAGGAGAGATGGTGGGAGTGTACGGAAAGTTCAAAGAAGGCTGGTTGCGTGGATTGTCACTCAGAACGGGCAAAGTGGGTATTTTGCCCAGCAACTACATCACGCCTGTGCTCAGGTGAGAGGCTGTGATACCGCCCTGCAGAAAACAAAAGCTTAATTGACATTTGGATTCAGACATTAATTCAATGTGGGCATGTAACAGATAAAATAAAATGTGTTTACAGTATTGCTCTGTACTTACATTTTTACCAATTTGTCCCACTGTCTCACTGCAGAACCTCAGCTAGACTCCTGGAGACCAAATCAGCTAATCCGTCCTCTCAATACAACACAGTTGCTGGAAAGAAACCTACTGCTGCCAAGAACCCTGCTGTGGTCCTCGCTCTTGATAGGGTAAACACTGATGGAGCAATACACTCAACAGGACAGGTCCCATCTGTGCCAAATGGAGCACAGCATGCAATGTCATCTGCTGGCACTGGAAAACCATCCTTCTATGGAGGTTCACAAGGTTGGGACACTGTGCGGCGTATCTTTAACCCTCATAGAGGTTAGTGTTAAACAACCACATTTTACCTCTAATATCTTGACTAGATTAGAGATTTCCCCATGTTCTTAAATAATGTCTTTTAAATGTTTTATCAGGCTCAAACCATTTCTCCCATACGTCTACTATGAACATCCCGTCTGGCTACTCACCTGCCATGCAGAGGAAGAAAAACAGCAGCATCCTGTCCAACTCTGGCAGACCTCTGGGCTGGATGACCGAGCCAGCAGCACCCTCTGCTGTGGCCGTCCTGAAGGACAGGGATATCGCTGCCTCATATGAGGCAACATTTCATCATGATAGACAGCCTACCAGTGGGCCTCACTCAATTCTAGTCCGACCTGATTCACACAAGAACAATACAGAGAAGGTAATGTCATACTAATGATTTCTCGGGTGCTGTGTACTGTGTATGCACTGTTCTTAAGCTGACTGTCACGCATGTGCCTCACAGTATACGTTATTCTTTCCTAGCCTGCAAAGTCAGTGCGGTTCCTCACAGAGGAAGATTCCCCTCCTCCAAGGCCTCGGACCTCCTCCTGGTCCTCTGGAAATCAGGTTCCTTCCAACTGCCGACCAGGCCCCCCTCCGTTAGAAGTTTGGGCCCCATCACTCACCCTGGGACGAGATGGACCAGGGATCATTCTCAAAGAAGGAAAAGCTCCCATTCTCAGGAAGGGCCCTGAAAAAGCCATCTCAGACATTAATTCTAACCCACAAAAGCCAATAATGTCACAGCCGTCGCTATCAGCTGTATCAGCTCAGTTCAGCCCTAGCAGGTATGTTGCATTTTTATGTGTTTGCTCTTGAAAATACAGTGTTTGATTGTCAGACAGATGAGGTGGAATTCAAAAATTGTTCTTTATTTGATGGACTGTACAAAAGCCTCTGGATATTTTTTGCCTTTTTTTTCAGACACAGAGTGACCACAACACATTTAGCCCAGTCGGACTCTGAGCTCAGTCTCCTTCAAGGAGAGCTTGTCCTTGTCCACAGACCTCGACCTGATGGACGGGTTCTGGTTACTCAGGAGAGCAGTGGACAGACAGGCTTGTTCCACATCAGTGTTCTTCAAGCCCTCGAGAGGCTCAGCTGACTGTGTGGTACTACTGGAATAGTGTATATTTCTATATTCCATTTGTTCAAACTGCCAAATAACTTGACTGACCTGCTGAACAACTAGATGCGTGTTGAGGTCCAAAGGTTGATGCTCCCACAGGACAGTCCCCTGAAGGAGGTGTTTATTTTTTGTCTTGAGTGCATATGTTTGGTTTAACACTCCAGAGATATATTTTGCATCCTTCAACGTGTGTGCATGATTGTGACACATGTACTATTATGAGATTTTGCACAAAAAACCTACCTAATGACTGTTCCTTGTTTGTATATATTTTGTTAATAACCCATGTTACACACATTAGTGAGTGCCTTTGTCAAAACCCACAAAGAAAACATATATTTAAATATATTTAGAGAAATTATGATGTAAAATATCTGTACTGTTTATGTCATAATAAACTGTACCTCCAGACCATTTGTAGTTTGGTGTCTTACTTCAGGTGTAAAATATAATCCTGAGGCTATAATCGGAGGCTGATACCAATGTCAGTACACGAGAAGGAAAAAAAAGACATAAACATTAACAATAACATTTTTTTGATGATCCCTGAAATCTGGTCATTACAGAGTTGAAAAATAAACTTTTCAGCACTCTCCTTAGGAAAAACCATTACCATTCATTTAATGAAGAACTGTTCCTCAAGTGTTTTTGAGGGGCCTCTTTACCTTTTTGATACTTATTTACAAACAAAGCTAATATCGGTCTGGCAGATTTTATAATCAGCTTGCTTATCAGGCTAGGAGTAGTTGATTTAGTTTGAAGACCTTCAGTATTTCAGGATGGTGCACATAATTTGTGCCAAGTCGATATGTATATAAGGAAGTATTCTAGCACTGGAATGTCATACACAGTGCAAAGAGAATCTGAGGAACCGGAGGGCCTAAATCGGGCCCAGCTATTCATTTTTCCCCCTGGGCTTCTAGTAATGCTCATCAGGTTTATGTACATATAGGGGAGATTTGTATGTGGACATTCTGTTCTTTTATTCCTACTATTCCTACTCCTTACTCAGGCTGAATTAATTAACACATAGAAAACCTTGTGCAAGGTAGTAGTATTCCATTACAGAAGTAATCCAGGGCCATAACTAGCCATTATATTCATTATCAATAGACCCGACGATTATTTTCTTTTAATATGTAATTTATTGGTCAGTGTATAAAATGTCAGAATTAAAAAAAAAAAAAAAACACCCATCATTATTCCCTGGAGCCCAAGTTAACATAATCTAATAAAACCCCTCAATTCTAGGTTTATTATCAAAGAAAATTAGGGGATGCTAGCAAATCTGAGAAGCTGGTGTCCATGAAATTTCAGTGTTTTTGCCTTAAAAAAAGATAGAAAAATGTCAATGAATTCTCTGTCATTCTAACTAATTGATTAACCAGCTGTTTGTTTTCAGGTTGCCTGGAGGAGTAATGAAGGTTTCATTGGTCATGGGCAATTTTATCCATTCAAATTTATTCTCTAATCCATAAATGAAATGTGAAGAGTCCTTTTGGCAGCAATTACAGCTTTGAGTTTTCTTGGGTAAGTCTCGACAAGTTTTGCTCACCTGGATTTGGGCAGCTCATCCCATTCTTTGTGGCAGATCCTCTCATGCTCCAGTAGATTGGATTGGAAGCATGTGTAAACTGCTGTGTTCACGTCTCTCCACAGATGTTCTGGCTGGGCCACGTGTCAAAATGCCACTCCAGCACTGTCCTGGCTGCATACTTTGTGTCATTGTCGGTCTGAAAGGTGAACTGTTGCCCCAGCCTCAGGTTGTGTGCACTCTGGAGCAGGTTGTCTTCAAGGAGTCAGTCTCATCATCCCTGCAGCTGATAAGCCTCCCCAAAGCATGATACCGCTGCCACTGTATGTCACTGGAGGGACGGTGTTAGGCGGACAACGAGCAATGCCTGGGGTTCACCTGACGATGTGTGTGGGTTTCCGCTCTTGTGGTGTAATTCTTCTCGTCGTTGCGATGATGTGTAGATGAAGGAGGAATCTCCGCTGACACTGTCTTGCTTGTATAATAAAGTTTTTTACAAGGAAGTTTCAGCATCAAACAGACATCATGGATTGTCTGGAGAGCAGGTGGCCCGATCTGAATGCTCTCCCTTTACATCTCTGGACAGTCCCTTTTACACCCAAGTTGTTTTTATTCTAAATCCAAGGTCAAACAAATATAATCTCTTCTGCTTTCTGAAGCAAAGAGAAAAAGGGAGGAACCCCATCTCCCGTGGACCTTTAACCCTAGGACTCTAACTCACACATCCAGTTATCACCAACCTTCCACAGGACCTCAGACACCTCACCGCCCAAAGGGTTCAATTTGTGTCTCGACGGACCAGATAATCTTTTTCCTCATGTTCTTGGAGTCCTTTAAATGCCATTTGGTGATCTCCAAGTCAAAGGTGTTTTTGCCTTGCCACTCTAACGTAAAGGTCTGATTGACAGAGTGCTGCAATGACGGTTGTCCTCCTGGCAGGTTGCACCACCTCTGCAACTTGTTGACTGTTTTTGTGAGTAATTCTCATCAGTTTCTGATCTTTATCAAAGTTGCAGAACTTAAAAAAAAAACCCCGAATACAACACATTTTCAAGTGTGCAAGTGAAGAGGTGTGAATATTTTCTTTGGCTTCTCCACGTTGATGCTTCTCACCCCCGCCTATGTCTGTCCCTGATACATCTTAGTTTTGAGTACCTGACGCTGCAGCTCCTGCAGGTTGTGTGCACTCTGGAGCAGGTTGTCTTCAAGGAGTCAGTCTCATCATCCCTGCAGCTGATAAGCCTCCCCAAAGCATGATACCGCTGCCACTGTATGTCACTGGAGGGACGGTGTTAGGCGGACAACGAGCAATGCCTGGGGTTCACCTGACGATGTGTGTGGGTTTCCGCTCTTGTGGTGTAATTCTTCTCGTCGTTGCGATGATGTGTAGATGAAGGAGGAATCTCCGCTGACACTGTCTTGCTTGTATAATAAAGTTTTTTACAAGGAAGTTTCAGCATCAAACAGACATCATGGATTGTCTGGAGAGCAGGTGGCCCGATCTGAATGCTCTCCCTTTACATCTCTGGACAGTCCCTTTTACACCCAAGTTGTTTTTATTCTAAATCCAAGGTCAAACATCTGGTCCTCATTAAATATAATCTCTTCTGCTTTCTGAAGCAAAGAGAAAAAGGGAGGAACCCCATCTCCCGTGGACCTTTAACCCTAGGACTCTAACTCACACATCCAGTTATCACCAACCTTCCACAGGACCTCAGACACCTCACCGCCCAAAGGGTTCAATTTGTGTCTCGACGGACCAGATAATCTTTTTCCTCATGTTCTTGGAGTCCTTTAAATGCCATTTGGTGATCTCCAAGTCAAAGGTGTTTTTGCCTTGCCACTCTAACGTAAAGGTCTGATTGACAGAGTGCTGCAATGACGGTTGTCCTCCTGGCAGGTTGCACCACCTCTGCAACTTGTTGACTGTTTTTGTGAGTAATTCTCATCAGTTTCTGATCTTTATCAAAGTTGCAGAACTTAAAAAAAAAACAAAAACCCCGAATACAACACATTTTCAAGTGTGCAGGTGAAGAGGTGTGAATATTTTCTTTGGCTTCTCCACGTTGATGCTTCTCACCCCCGCCTATGTCTGTCCCTGATACATCTTAGTTTTGAGCACCTGACGCTGCAGCTCCTGCTGCGACCACCCAGCCGAAGACCCCCCCCCTCCCCCCTCCTCCTCCTCCTCCTCCACCCTCCCGTGGGCGCATGCGCAGACTGACTCAGACCCGACAACAAGCTACCGAATGTGAGCCTCTCATGCACTGCGCTGGCATTTAAATTCTTCGGATAACCTTTCGTCATATGAACGAAGCCTTTCGGACATCTCATTGTCATTGTACGCACGTTAAAAATCCCCTCTCTCCGCTCTCACTATGCCGGTAAGTCGTGTTGGCCTGTGTGGTTTTTTTTTTTTTTAGTTTCGTTTGGGTAGGGGTTCCTCCCTTCCTCCGACCTCACTGATGTGATGCTAACCGGTTAGCATCGTTAGTTTACCGTTGCTTACGGGGGATGAGGAAACAGTGAGCTGTTCTCGGCGCTGGGTCTTACCACTCGTTCCCAAAACGTTTAGGATGGCGTCTGTGGTTTGTTTGGGTTTTCAACGCGTCATTTTCTTTCCAAATTGACTATATGCATTTTAACCTTAGCGCTTACCTGCCTAGCAAACAGCGAACGGCTGCACTGATAACGTCCAAGCGACTAATGTTAGCTAGCTTCTCAAAACACACACTCCCTGGTATTGTTTCTTTTTTTTTAACCTACCAGAGCTTGCGAGCCATGTTCCCATGTCCACGTTGGCCTAACTGAAAATATAAAATTGTCTGTATACAGTGACAGAATACATCCAAATACATACCCATCTCTTACTACGGTCCGTTTTTTGTGTTGGTTTTTTTTTGTTTTTTTTTACAGAGCAATAAGCTTGAAAAACCCGACAAGCAGGAGGTAAGTGATAATGTCAAGGTGGTGGTGAGATGTCGTCCCCTCAACCAGAAAGAGAAGATGATGGGTCACAAACAGGCCGTCGTTGTGGACGAGATCCGTGGGACCATAACGGTCAACAAGCTTGAGACTCCTCAGGAGCCTCCCAAGACCTTCACCTTTGATACCGTGTTCGGACCAGACAGCAAACAGCTGGATGTCTACAATCTCACAGCCCGCCCCATCATTGACTCAGTATTAGAGGGTTACAATGGTACAGTTAATGTGACATTACCATTCTAATTTTTAGTATTAGACCATTACTGTAAAATCAGAATCATCAGTGTAATTACTGCATCAACTGTTAGGCACTGATACAGACACTCTTATGCATTTCATAGGCTCGTCATAGTGATCTTACTCTCTCTTTTCCATCATTCAGGCACCATTTTTGCATATGGGCAAACTGGCACAGGAAAAACATTCACCATGGAGGGTGTGAGAGCAGTGCCAGAACTCAGAGGCATTATTCCAAACTCCTTTGCTCATATTTTTGGTCACATTGCCAAGGCAGAGGGTGACACCAGGTAATAGAATTATCAGTCAGCAAACAAAAACCCTTTTGTCCACATAAATAATTAGTGTTAGTCTGAGTTTACTGTTTTTAATCTTATTGATCTAAAGGCAAGAATTGTCTTTATTACCTTTAAAGTAATAACACCAGTTTGAAAAAAATGTTGCTTGAGAAAGTCACACCAATCAGAAGGGTCTCATAATTCAAACGTAATGATGGACTGGGTTGTGCACTTCTGATTTACTCAAGTAAGGGAACTTGTATGTATTCTAAATATTTGGAGAAAAACATTCAGGAAAAAATTTACATCTTTGAAACTGCTTAAAGTTCAGCTCACCCCTTTGACAAAAGGAATGGACTTTCTTTATTCATTACTTTGTTTATTACGCTTATTATATTGCTTATGTGGGGTAGTTTTTTCTGATTGAAGTCTTATTACCAGAATAAAATGCCCTATGTAAACAAAGCTCTTGTCAAGGGGCAAATGTTTTATGAATGAAACTTTTATTTGCAAAGCCCATTTCCTGACCTGTATCTGACTTTGTATACACATTTAATATTCACAGGTTTTTGGTTCGTGTTTCATACCTGGAGATTTACAATGAGGAGGTGCGGGACTTGTTGGGCAAGGACCAGATGCAGAGGTTAGAGGTAAAAGGATATTTAAATTCAAGACCAGAATAAAAGCTGTTGAAAAAAAAAGAGATTTAGATTTCAGCAATTAGATTCCAATGAATAACCTCAAATTGTACAAAGATATGGGATAAATTGCCCAATGTAAAAAAAAAAAAAAGTTTATTTCATAGAATAGAGGCCTTTTTCTGGGATAAAGAAGTTCGTTAATTCACAGCTTCACTGCAGCAATGGAAGTAAATGAGACCTCGAAATTAGCCACAACTTTTGTTGATGACTTACAAACATTCTGTCTGTACAAAAGCAGTTTTGGAACAAACCATTGTACTACACCCTCTGATATATTATAAGACAGTAATGTATTGTAGGACGTAGTTCTGCATATTGCTGTCTGAATGGTGAGGAAAAGGAAAGTATCAAAGGAAGACAGACTGGTTGATCAGGGTTTCAACCAATAACAACCCAAAACAATAGAGGAAAAGAACTAGACAGTGGCTTCACATGATGGAAGAGCAGCAAAGTCTCCAGACTTTAACCATTTTGAGCTGGTTTGGGATGAACTGGACATAAGGTAAAGGTAAAATAACCTACAGGTGCAACACACGTGGGAATTTCTGCAACAGAACTGGAACAAACTTTCTGAAAAACATTTGATTTTCATTTTGGAAAGAACATCATGAGTGTGTTCGGCTGCTGAATGAGTTAGAAATTTTGATGAAATTTAGGATTTCATAATTACTTAAAAGCCTTTATTATTTATTTGTTCTATGCTTTAATTTCAAAAACAAAGTGTAATTACATTAATATTACTATTTTAAATCTCAGAGACAATCGGAAAATGGAGATGTTCTAAGCCTTTTGATCAGTAGTGTAGAGATCCGTGATTAATAACAAAACTGTCATGGAGGATTTGTCATAAAGGACACTACAGAAACTTGCATAAAGTTCTGAAATATACTTCCTTAAATTGACTGTTTGATGCTGACCACGGTTTTCCATGATTAAGTTCAGTTTTGTCATCAAAGGTGAAAGAAAGACCAGATGTTGGCGTGTATATTAAAGATCTCTCCGGTTACGTTGTGAACAATGCTGACGACATGGACAGGATTATGACACTAGGACACAAAAACCGTAAGTAGAAGAACTGACAGCATAATGATGGAAACTGAACCCACTTTTTATCTGGTATTTTCGTCTGTGTGGTATGTGGTAAAATCACATGTATCAAACAATAAGAAGCTCCTTGCTTTTGAGAAATTAAAATATAGAAAACCATTGAAGAGGTTTATTTAATCTTGCAGGCTTGCATTATAGATAATATTGTGTGGATTTAGCTAAATGATGTACATAAAATAAAATCTTGTAACCACTTCTTTTTTATAATGCAATACATAAAAACTGTTAAGACATTAGCTTATGCAATAATAGTTATTATGCTGTTAGTAGTTGGAAAAAACTCCCTGTACAGAAATTTTACAAAGCGCAAAGGAAAAAAATCAGAAAAAAAAAAAAGTTCATCTGAGGCATGTTGGCTAACTTATGTCATTATGTTATTTCACCATGATTAGGGTCTGTCGGGGCCACAAACATGAATGAACACAGCTCCCGTTCTCATGCCATCTTCACCATCACCATTGAGTGCAGTGAGAAGGGTGTGGATGGAAACCAGCATGTGCGCATGGGAAAACTTCATCTGGTTGACCTTGCAGTATGTATCTGCAACCAGAAATTTCTAAGTGAAAATATTCTACTTCCTAGAAAATGAGATATGATATGTGCCTTATTGTCCACAATTTATCAAAACATCACTAACTAATCTACCCCCCACAGGGTTCAGAAAGACAGGGCAAAACTGGAGCCACAGGTCAGCGTTTAAAGGAAGCGACAAAGATCAATCTCTCTCTCTCCACACTGGGTAATGTCATCTCAGC